>JAZGTK010001102.1:0-45233 GCA_036877625.1 Ambastaia sidthimunki | reverse complement strand
TTAGGCCCTATATACTTTATTTTTACATTAAGGAAACGTTAGGGAAATGTTCTTTAGTGTATAGTGTTACACTACATTGTTGTCATGCCATGTTTTCACATAATCAGCTCCAGTATGATTAAATCAGTGAATCATTCTTCTTTCCAACTCGCTGTTACAGATAGAATGATGGCACATGAGGAATCTGCTCGGTCCAGGTTCAAGCGTATCAGTTAGGTCAACTATTTGTCTCTTGCCTGCCAATTCTGTTCTGTGGCCAGATCGTTTTCTTCATTCAGTTTCACCTGTGAATGATCTACTTTTGACTCCATCATGCTTGAGTATGCCAAGTTGGGGCCAAAGACAATAAACACCCTCTAAATCTACCCAGTATTCCGTTTAATGGGATGGGGAATATCCTGATGCTTGTGGTGACGTTTATGAGACTCATCAAACTTTATGGCAAAATAACATGACCTAACCAAATATACTATGCTGGGGTCTGGCATACTTTTGTAAAACTCATTATCTTAAACGTAAGATGTGATCAGCACCTTGTTTTCAAAGAGACTGATATAACGTTACATAAATCATTCCATGCAACCGTATTCGGCTACTTCCATACTATATAGTATGCAAAAAACAGCATGTGTAAGGTATAGCATGTCCAAAACCTCAGTATGCAAAAAACAGTAGGCAAAAAATACCTATATGGTGTATTGCTTCTGACAAGCTTTTTAAGTATGTGTCCGATTGACAGGAGCTGAAGAGCCACCAAATTCAAAAAGTTAATAAATTAAAGTTACCGGAAAACTAAGTTAAGTGGCTCTTTTTACTGTAAGTGATGTAAGGTACCAAGAAATCTACTCCTTGTGGTTAATGTGAATTATTTTTGCAGTTGTTAGTACATCATAGGTGAATGAATATATGGGTCACATGACAATGAAAACATGGTGCATGTTATATGTCTGTGCATACTGCACCCACACACACTATATAGAACATACTGTTTTAATGGTCAATAAGTAGGTACTTATTCCAATTTAGCATGTACTGTCACAGTAAGTGATTTCGGACGTAGCCAATATTACAAAAATAAATACTAAAATGATCGAAACTTAGTCTGACTTTATTGGAGCAGGGCCTCATTTTGCATAAATTATAAATGTCCTTCATCTTTAGGTCTAATCAGTCATATTAACATCCATATACGGTATATTTAATTCATGAATTTCCATTGCTGTATAAGAGATCACTGTTATATGGTACTTAAGAAGCCAGTTCAGGGAACGTGTGTTACCGTCCATGGAGCCGATAGATGGCTTTTCTCCTCTCCTGATGGAAGATATTAAAGCATCACGCTCAAGCCTGGATGCTTCCTCTGCCATCTTATTTCCTGTAGCTGTGAGAATTCTCTATTGACTCACTTTTGTCTTCTCTCTGTCCAACACTGAAATGCGCAAGTGGGGCCAAATCTAACTTGACTTTATGTGAGTCTAATATGTAGTTTTGTGCAGCTGTGTTCGCTTTGTTTCGAAATTACAGATTCTTTTGCTGGGGTTCTTTTTGAAGTCTTTGAACAGAACAAAGATTAAGAGAATGTTTGAGAAGATATCGGCTGAAAATTACAAGAGCTTTTGTTTTGTAAAATCAGTAAAAATTCAGCACAATTACTGTGACTGCAGACAAACCTGTCTCACATGCTCTGAACATTCAGTATTCTTTTGTCAGAGCTTTCTAATGTGGATCACAGCGGATATAATGTCCTGAACGTTTAGTATTCAGTCACTATGAATATTCAGTATATGCGTATCACTCTTATATTTGAAGTTGAGTTTATGGTGTAGTACAACTCCCTTTAGTAGCAGTATGATTTAAAACCTGTCCCTGTCCAGTCCTTTCACCATCTGCCAGCAGGCCCAGAAATTTCCTTCTGGCCGCAATAATAAATATACCCCAAAAAAACCTAAGCCCAGTGAAATAGAAGGAAGTATATCACTGTTTGTTTGCTTAGAGATGGTCGTTAGAAGTCTGGAACCTGGACTTTACAGTTGCCAAGACAACGAAAAGAGGGTAAACTCCAGAATATAATATATTACTGTAAATGTAAATGCTCCTGTCGGCCTCTCAGTCTTCTCTCTATGAATTAAATGAATGCTTTAGTTGTTTTAGTGTAAGCTGAAGATTGATTGCAGAAAAACAGAGATGCATTCTTAAGTTAATTCAGTAATATTTTTTCAGCACACTCTCATTTGTTGTTTTGCTTTACGTCTCATTTACGCCTGGCTTGTTTTCTTACCCTGTTGAGGAGCTCAGCTCACTCTTGTTTTTAATTCATACCTCACTGCAATTTATTGAGGTTATGCCTTCTTTCTTTCTTTCTTTCTTTCTTTCTTTCTTTCTTTCTTTCTTTCTTTCTTTCTTTCTTTCTTTCTTTCTTTCTTTCTTTCTTTCTTTCCTTTTTGTGTTTGTAAATGATAGATGATAAATAATGTAAATGATGACCATCACATGGGTCACTCTGTATGGTCACACTGTTCCCATACAGCACATAACTACATTTAACAGTCTGTGGACAGGGAAGGATTACAGTAATGTGGTATGCCGATGGTCAGAGGCCTCACAGGACCAGATCTGCTACAGCACACCACTAAATCACAAATAATTATTTTCATCCTGCTAATCATGGCCTAATTATGACCATTATTTTTCCTTAAGTGTCTTAACAGTTAGCAGTGCTGTCAAAATACTAAGCACAGAGCAAAAACAATTACATGTTTTTAAGATAAATATTTTACATTTACCCACCCCAAAYCCTAAGTACATGCCAAGGGACCACTTGATAATGTTTTGAATTTAAATAAAACATTGAATTGGGTAGAACAACAGCTGGTTTCTTTATCAAAGTACTTCTTTCTTTCTTTGTTTCTTTCTTTGTTTCTTTCTTTCTTTCTTTCTTTCTTTCTTTCTTTCTTTCTTTCTTTCTAATAACTGCTTTAGTTTGCCTCTTGATTAAATGAAAGAGGTTTTTTAAAAGCACTCCAATATTCTGCTCATGTTAGTTGATATTGTGAAAACAGCAAGTACAGTGGGATTTAAAAGTCTGAAACCACAAAAACTAAAAAGAAAACAATTCAAATGATTTTCAGGTGAAAGTTTTAGATGTTTGAAAAATGTCAAACAAAGCAGCAAAAATTATTTACTATTTCCTCACAGTCTCTCATGTCTATCCCTGCTCCTGTTTGTCTCTCTCTGATGTAACTAAATGAGAACAGGTTGTTTATTTTCAACCTGTGTGCTTGGTCTACTATTTTGGCAGCCACTGCCTCTTACTATTCATATGGTGTCATCTGCATCAGAGCATCACACACACCCAAAGTGCTGTTGGAACAGTGTTAGTTCCACAAATTAACATGTTGTCTCTGTGTCTTGCTCAGTGCACAACAGCATCAAAGCTGAACAGGGTTCAGACTCGACTGGCGTCTGTGGCCTAGCCTCTGCTATTGAATAAGGTGAAAGATATATTTGTTATCGCAGCAAGAACAAAATTGCACCTTTGATTTCCTTAGAAGCACTTTAATTTCACTTTAGGTTGTGTTAGAGACAGTGGTTTAGATTTAAACACAAGATCTCTGAGGTGTTGTACTATTTTAAATGATTTTTAGATTGTGTAGGTCTTAGAGTACAATTTTGGGGAATCACTAAACTGTTAAGATTAATGCGATATAACGTGTTACAACACTTTATCAGTGACGTACTTACATCAGTGTTCAGTTACTTTTTCCACATCTGCTCACCCCGACTTTGTGTGTATAAAGTATATTAAAAAAAATCGTACTGGATATTGCCTGTGTACGTATATATTTTCCTGACATGAAAAGTCAAAAAAGGAAAGAAATAGTGTCAAATGCGCTAGTCTATTGTAGAGTCCTTTTTGCTTTTGTACAGTTTTTTACTGTAAACTTCTTTTACAGTAATGTGCCGTGTGTAGGTGTGATAGCATCACACTGGTTTTCAGCGGACAGCTCTTGGCTGTGACATGCACCATAGCTGTGTGGGACTCCTTTCATGTGCTGCCCTTTTATTCAGGTCTACAGCCTGATAGAAAGAAACACACTTAGAGATCTGGTGGTGCTGCTGGTGTGGTTATTATTAAAATAATTTTATAAACATTTTATCAGATTCACATTACGGTTAGCACAACATTTGTCTTTTTTCCCCCACAATCACCTAAATGCTCTGTTTGGTTAATTTTGATGGAGCTGTAATTTTTTTTGTCTGGTGAGTTTCAAAGACCATATGAAATTAATAGCGATAGTGTTTTTCTTTAGTTTCTTTAGTGTTTGGATCATACTGAAAGAATTTCATGTGTGTGTCAGCTGCTAAGAACAAAAAAGATGAAAAACTTCTGAGGTCACGTAGTTGTTTGGATATGAGGGTGATTTTCAGTGGTTGATTGCTTGATCTGATAGGTAAAGTTCTTGTCTATAGTGGCATATCTAATGCCAAAATGCGACTACGGTTTATGAAGCCACTGCAACGATTTTAAAGTTCTCCTCCTTTTATGATATATATGACTGACAGATGCGTCAGAGAAATTTTCAGGATAGCTTGTTCCTGAACTAAAGTGTTGTACAGACAGATGATATGAATCAGTGTTTCTCCCAGGATTTGTGTCTTTGAGTGGTTCCACAGTGTTACTCGAACATGAATTATAGTTCCTATCAGAGCCTTCACAGTTGCACTGAATTGACATGTGGTTTGGATCCCCCTATTTTTCTCTCTTTTGCTCTTTACTGCCACTTTTTTCATGTGTGTGTTTTTCTGTGTGTTTGTGTGAGCGTATCTGGGGGGTCTATAAGATTGTGGATGATGGTTGAGAATTTCCACATGTCGTTTCTGAGTGAAATGATCTGATGAGATCTTTTGCGGTCAGTGAGGGTTCTGCTGTTTTGGACTGAAAGCAGAGCTGACAGAATTAGAATTTTATTTTAATGAGGTCAATCTAGTGACATCAGAACATTTGCAATAGAGATTTATGTCTATACATAAAGCTATATTAATACAGCTTTATGTTACTTTCTGAGATAACATAAAGCTTAATGTTAATGTTGCAGCTTTATTTTTTTCTCCATTTTAGTTCTTGAGAGTGATCTACCCTCTGTGTTGACAAAAATGTACCTATTTATTTATCTTGGTAAGTTCTGTATTCAATATAGCCATCAGTAGATGCAGAATAAAAAAAAACTTTAGGTAGTTTTCACTGCGTCAGTATCTGACTTTTGCTTTACTCTTCTAGAGAACATTCATGCAACATTCATGCAATGCTTTCTTAGGATATCAGTTCGGTATAGCTTTATTCATAAATAATACATTAGATCAGACAGATCCCTTTAAAGTGAGTTACTTTAAGCCTTTATTGTATCTATAGGGATTTCTGAGAAGCACTTGTTGTATTTCAGAACAGGCCTTTTGGTATAAAGCCATACCTCAAACGAAACAGTCTGCATGCTCAAACTGATTATATATAAGTTTAGGCTTGGACGATGGCTTTCAAACTTGTCACCAAAATGTAAGTTGTTGTTTTTGACATGAACTGGACAGAATTCCAGATATGATGCCAATGTTTCCAACTGTTGCCTTGAGGTCCAGAAGCTTTGGAGGGAGAGCTCAGATTTCGTACGTGTGAGGATTGAGACTTATATAAAAAAGAGTATTTCAAAGCCATCTAGCTCTTTAAGCCTCAGCTTTCTTATGCCTGCCAAACACTGAGCGTTTCTTTCTATGCGGGTAAGCCTCCCCTCTTTCCGAAATCAAACTCTACCACAATCCTGTAGATCCAGAGGGTCCCCTCCCCGGCACGCTGAGGTGTCAGAGCCCTCTCACACATAATCACTCTTAACAAACCCAGTTAGCACCACTTCTGACCACATTCTGTCCCAGTCTTATGTAGCTTTATGCACTTAGCCTTTGGGATTTCAGAGGGTTTGGACTGTGGACTGATAATCTGAACAGGATCCTAACTGAAACACGTGGGTTCTGAAGGTTTGGTATACTCTGGGCGCAGCATGGGGGCAGCGAGATTCCTGCTCCTGCTTCACTCAGCAGACGGATGAAGGGAATGGGAAAAGCCATGCTCAGTTTGAGCAGGGGAATGCTGAATGCTGTTAAGGACTGCATCCCACAACTCTTACATGGTTTATGAGCAGAGACAGATTGAGGCAGCTCTTGCTTTGATATGGGAATTTTAGACTCGCGAGCACTTTATAATACAATTCACCTCTGTAACCTCTGGGTCTTTACAGTGGCAACGTGTTTTCAGTGATTTTTGAGTTGTATTGTTTGTTGTTAATTGAAAACAAACGCGTGCGCATGTTAACGCCCACTCGTAAACAGTTTGGCATAAATATAAAGGGACTAACAAGGAAAGATCATCGAGATAAATCACTTCAACGGTCTTGCTTGGAAAGGACTGTGAATGTGATATGAACATACCAGACGTTAAAATACTTTTGCTTTTTGATAGTAATCAAATTTGTAAAACCACCCAGTTGGGCTGTGAAGCTTGTAGACTGTTTACCTAGCAGGGTGTGTGTCCTGAGGTTACTACTGAGAACAAGAGACTAATGAAAGAATGCAGAAAGGACAAGGAACAAGAAACTTCAAACACCTCAGTCAGTTTTACCTGTTTAAACCGACTCTGGCCAACCTGATTATAACTTGACAGGGTCTGTGACAAGAACTGATGGCTAAAGTTGAGTCTGACTCTGCTGAGGTCACGATCTTTGCTTTGTTCTTCCTATCAGCATGCACCACAGTAAACAGTCAAAACCAGACAAGGGATCTGACGAGTTCTCTTACTGGGTTATTCGCTTTATTCTGTGCTTTCAAGTCCAGTTTCTCAAACAATGTTGATGAAACCACACTGAATTCAACTGATTTTTAGCATAAAATGTACAACACAAAGTTAACAAAAACAAGTTTATTAAAATATGCAAAATGATCGCCGGAAATTCCAGAAAATAATGTATTGTTTGGTTAAAAGCTTTTATCTGTGGACTCCTGCTATTTTATATTTACATTGTATTTAGCAGGTGATATTATTCAGAGTGACTCTGGTGTACATATTATTAGTACGTGTGTTCTTTCAGAATTCAGTGACCCAGTGTTGCTCTGCTCTACCGTTGTGCTATAGGAACCAACTGGGGTTGTGGTCTACAAAATTTTCCCAGGACAGTTTTGTACTGTGAGTATTCAAATGAAAACAGAGGTGACCACAGCGCCGGTGGTCTTTGTGTTCATAGTTATTCAATTGTCTATGTGGGTGTTTATTTTAAATAGAGACGTTACTTTTTGCACATGACTGTTTATGTTTGTCTATCTGTTGCCAACCCTAACCTTAATTTAACTGAGACAACCAAATACAAGAGTTATTTGATTTGTGTTTGTAATGCATAATCCTGTGTCGCAAACATTATGGTAACGTTATGGACTATTGTAGCATTATGAAACCATATGTCAAAACTTGCATTTTAACCACTTGCAATTGCTTGATTCCAATTATAAAACTGTTGAATACAAGGGAGAATTAAGTTAGAATGTATGTAACACTATAAATGGCACGTTTGGCCGGACAGTCAAAGCACTTTTTTGACTTCAGCTTTGGCATTGTTTACTTTACAAGTTAGTACATTTTGTCACAACATAAAATGTTACAGTTAACAAGGCAGCAAACCATATTTGGCAGGCAGAAGTTTACAATAGTCAATAATCAACAGCCTGGAAGCTGATTTATGACTTCACCTAATCCGTGACCTATTATTCTTCCTATTTGTGAAATTATAAGCACATAAAGTTGCCATAAACTCCTCTATGGCTCGCAGCCAGTCAACCTGGGGCTAAAGTTTTTGCTGGCCCATTTAAGTTAGTATATGCATGAACTCTTTCTTTTCTCTAGACTGGAAACTCTACTTGCCCAAAGCTGAGATGAAGATCTGGTATGAACTGAGCATTTGGTTAATCGCCACATTGTGAAAATTCATGTATCTGTGCAGGCCGTCTCCCACACTGTACATCATGTAATTAGGCTCTTCCTGTGAATGTGTGTCTGACTATAAAGAGTTAAAACACTCAGGCACTGAAGAGCTCCTCTTAATAAATTTGTGTGTTTGTTCTGTGTGCTTGCTTTGATTGATGGTATTGTTTTAAGCCAGGGAGGTTTTGGACCGCTCAGCCATTGTTTCAGCCCTTGGCTATTTTTTATTTTTTCTCTCTGTCTCTAAAGGGAAGAGCGAGAGGGAAGGGAGGGGGTGTAAAGAGAGGAATTAAAAAAGACAAAATGTAGCATTTGTCTTGTTTATTCACTCAGCATTAAAGCTGTTGAAATCTGGTATGTGGATTTTCCCCACTCAGAGAGGTTTGTGGGTGCTGGTGTTTCACAGTTTGCCTTTGGCATGTGGCTGGTGTGTGTGTGTGTGTTTTGGAGTGTGTGAGTATGTTTTGTGAGTATGTGTGAAAGAGGGATTAAAACAGAAAGAGAAACGGAGGTGAGGGAATGATGTGGACGTGCATGTGTGTGAGTTTACAGAACCGCATCTCTCCTGTCCAAGCGTATACTGACCACAACCACACAGCCGTGTACAATCTGGATTCTGCTTTTCCCTGTAGTCATGTGTGTGTGTGTGTGTGTGTGCACGCTCAAGTGCATGTGTTAGACCCCCAGGACAACAGAGAAGGGAATAGCATCTCTGCTCTCTCACCACCGTGGCTCAGAACAGGGTATGAAATTTACAGTGTTCTAACAAAAGCCGTTCCAACACTTTTTCATTGACTTTTTTTAGTTTATGACTATTATTCTTACAAGATGTTTTAGGCTCTGGTCATCCTAGCTGACACAAACCGCAGCACTTCTGATTGTTCTTTTCTTTCCGCTTTTCTTTTCAATGCTTGGAATGTTTTGAGAAAACAAAATGCAACTGAGCTCTGATGGTGGTCTGCTACAGTTAGGGTGTTAGCCACCAAAACCATACTGAAAATAACCTTCTCTGGGGGTAGGTATGTTATTTTAGGGACGTCCATTTTATATGATGGATATATGGAATTATAACTTGTTTTTCTGTCTCTCTCTCTCCCGCTTTCCATCGCTCTCTCTTTCTAATGACCCCATGCGAGTACTCTTTTATAACCTCTGGGATTCAGCTCTACAATATTCTGTCCTCTCAACATGCCACATGTGCGCATAGTTTTTTGTGATGAAAATCATGTTTGATATTGTTGGATTTGGTCAGTTAACTCATCACTTATTGAACAGTGATTCCTGTCTGACTTTTTTAAAGGCAAGGCAGCATCATTCTTCAACAAGTGACAATAACTGCTTCTTGAATCTGCTTTGCTGGATTTGAATCTGGTTTTCCAGTATGAAAGCCCATTATGAAGCTAGTCTGCTCAGTATTTTGATTATGCTATCTTTAAAACTTGAATCTTAAGCTTGTTGAAGATTCTCACCAGCTCCAGCTACACACGTGACTCAGAGTGGCTTTCACATGAAGTGAGTCACACGTTCTGCAGAGGTTCCCCAGAAGCATGTCATCTCAAACATCTCACCCAGAACGCGGTTTCACACGGGTCACCATAGTCCATACAGAGCATCTGTAGCCTGTAGGTGTCATTTCTCTGTCCAGAACAATGTGTGTGTTCTCTTGCTCTTTCTCTCTCTCTAAAACAGTTGATCAGCATCATTTCCCACCTCTCGAGTCTTGTAAACTCATCCTCTGCTTTAGCGTAGTGCATGTTTACATATCCCGCTGTTTTTATGTTTGTCTAATCAAACAAAAGGAAGTGGAGAGAGAGAAACAGCAACATTCTCTTTCTGGGCTGTTTACTTGATCTCAGAAGAACTGTTCATACAATGACACATGAAATATTTCAAAGCTTGACTCGGGACAAATAACTTTAGCCTGGCCACAGAAAGTCTAGTTGGTTCTGGATTTTGCTGTGTTATTTTTTGTGTTCTTTTCTATTTTTATGTGCATGCTTGTGGAAGGCACTTCAGCTGTTTTGGGGTTCTGCCCCTTTGTCCCCTACTGGAGGACATCAGTATTCAAGAGAGAAAGAAAACAAGACACAGAGTACAGTGCTGACACTGTGCTATAGATAAACACACGTAGAGGCTTTGGGCTAGAATGAACTAGCCCAGGATTGAAGGTTTATGTTCCAACCTTCTGGATTCCTAACTCAAGATACAGTACCTTATACCTGATACCAAACGCTACCCTGACAATACTATTAGGATCTCCTAATGGAAACCTTACAATAGGCAGGGAATGTCCTGGGTCATTCTCTGTAGATCACCTTTACACACACAAATGTTGACTATGTCTGTAAAACATTTGACTACAGTCAGAGATATACACAATCTTTCAGTGATTCAAAGAATATTGGTCCATCCAGCTGTCCATTCAAGACATCTCTAAACATTTTCAAGATATAATGACTCACCTAATGGAAGTTAAGGTACTGGTTCAAGACGAATTCCTGCAACACACTTAATTCCCAGTAAAGTCTTAACATCAAGCTCAGAGTTAGTGTATGCAGAAAATACAGTGTATGTTTGTAAAACATTTAAATGTCAGATCATGCTGACTGTGAGTGTGAAAGAAATAGTGTAAAGCTTTTAAAAATATGTAAGATGTGAAGAATTAGTTGCCCCCCCCCTCCAAGAGAAAACACAGACACAGTACAGATGACTTTACCAGTTCTGAACACACCTGTCAGAACATTGCTATTCACTGTAGAAGGTAAAATACAGGGAGGTGTATGTTTTAGTGTGTGTGTGTGTGTGTGTGTGTGTGTGTGTGTGTGTGTGTGTGGTATGATGTACTGTGGGTAGCAGGGGAGGTGGACACACCTAAACCTCCAATGTCAACACATTCCAGGTGTAAATCTCAGACTTTGGGACGCACACAAACATGAGCTCAGCCTACATGCTTATTGAGAGATACAGTATGTGCAGATAAACCCCCTCCCTCCCACACACACACACACACACACACACACTTTGCATTTAGTATGTTAATCCTTTTTGTTTTTAGAACTCTTCTGTTGTGTGTCTCACCTCACACGGCCTTAGTGGTAATGGTTTTGTTGATTAAACTGTTTGGTCTTAATCTGATGTAAGGAGAGCGTTCTTTGGAACATAGTCTTTGATTAATCATACGTGCTCACACTCAAATCATGCACGGTGCTCTGTAGATCACACAGTCCTTCATTAATGAACATTAGTGTTTTGCTGTAGTTATCTATAGATGCTATCGACCGTCTCTGAGTGCCAGTAAACTTACACATTTAGAGTTCACACACTGCTCTCTGCAGATCCTGCATTCTGAAACAACGCCCCCACAACACACTGATCTCTAACACATCCACATCCACACACAGCTTTGATAGCTGCCAGATGTTGAGAGTTGGATTTGTTGTTGTACACTGCTACAGAATTCTCCCCCAGCACAGGCTTTTGATGCTCTAGTGCATGCATGGTCACACACACACACACACACACACACACACACACACACGTCTCAGCCCTTAATACTGTATATTATGCACATACATATACAAATGTTTGTTGTTTGTGTGCAGAAGTAAACTTGCATGTTCATACATTTACTGTAATTAATGTATAGTCCCTCTCGCTGATGTAGTCTAATACAGTATTATTGTATTAATACATATTTCCAGCTGGGAAAATTTCGGCGAAGAACATGATTATTTTCACTTATAACCACAGCACTCCAGAGACCCAGATTTTATTATGATTAAGCTCAGAACTTTTGGAAAAGGAGTGTTAATAAATACTCCCAAGTTTAATCCTGGCGATATCACATACTCACGGTGATAAATGTCTTCAGCAGATCCCGGCTAGTCATTCATAACTTTTAAAACTTTATAGGTGCCTAAACTTCATATTGCAGTTATTTAATTGTTTTGCTATAATATTTTGCTATAATATATTATAAAAAGTTTTGCTATAATATTTATAAACTAAAGAGTAAAGTTATGATTTACACTTCTGTTGTTTTTTGTTTCTATTTAAAGCTTTTTGATGTTTATTAGATACAGTAGTGATTATTAAGAGCTGAGAGAGGAACTACATTAATTTTTAGGAATTAAATTTGTATTTGTGTTTAAATGTATTTTTCCTGCATAAGCACAATGGTTAGAAATGTTAGATGCACTAACCAGTCAATCACAGCTTTCTTTGTTTCTCTTTTTTGATTGCATACATAGTTTTTAAATTATTAAAATGTTTGCACTTTGACGTCACTTCCTTGTTGCGTTGAGAATGAGAACAATGGAGGGAGAGAAACACAGAGAGAAAAAGAGTGTGTGTGTGTGTATGTATGTGTGTGTATACAATACACCTGTACACCTGTTTGTTCTTCATTACAACTCTCCTTCCTAGCTCACACACTCACTTATCACCATAGGAGGAGGGGTTAATGATGTCATAAACACGCAGTGGAGACATTGCATTGAATGTTCTTCATTCTCAACATTCCTGTCAGACATAAGCTGTCATTGTTCTGTGACTGTGACATGCTGCTCCACCCTCAGCTGGTTTAGATTATACTGATAGTCCCGCAGTTTTATTTGCGCTTCACATTTATTTTTAGAACACAAGTTTTATTTTTAGGTTTAACTGAAGTAAATGTTATAAAAACAACACATGCCCTTTTGGTTTGAAGAGAAAAAATCCGTCAAACAAATGTAAAATAAAACTGTGTCTCACAACTACACAATGAAGAATGGATTTTCTTAGAATTAGTTAGAGGATTTTATCAGAACATGTTATTGTTATTGCTGCTGTATATTATTATTTGTGGCTCAAATATTTACATATTTTTAACATGGAAATTTTCCTTCATTTCTGTGTCTCAAAAATCATAAGAGTGATCTGTTTGTATTTACTTATTAAGGCTGGCAAAACTCTTCTTACAGAGTTAACATGATATATTATGATATATATTATAACGCAATGAAAGATGATACTTGTCACGTTACATTACAATAGTGGAAATATGATATTGGCTTATGATACCTGACTGCCAGACAATTTTACTGTCTCTACTGTATGATACATTCACATCACACGTCACTGTCCCATGAGCTTGCTTACATTTATACAGTTCTGAGGAAGATTGAATGCTTATGTACGTTATAAATTGTGTTTCCTCAGTCCCTCTTTCTTTAACACTTCCTTCCTGTTTTGTTGTGTGTCTCGCGTAGTAAATGTTGAGGCAGTCTCTGTTGAGCTTATTAAAAAAAAGACCTTATGTTTGTGGCAGTAAAACAGCCTGTCATTTAGTTACATACATGCACACAATCACATGCAAGCATGTATGAACACACACATGCCCACACACACACTCAAAACAACCCACTGTCCCAGAGACAACCAACAGGAATTCCTGTAATACTTAAAGCCACAACCTGTCATCATCAGTCCACAAACTGCCTCAGTTACAACATTGTTCATCTGTCTCTCTCTGTCTCTCGCTTTGTGTTTTTACTTACACTTGTTGAAAGGCACTATGGCATTGAATTTAGCTGCAGCTATAACGGGACTCAGGATTATAAATAGTGTCTCTGCCGTTCTAGATTCCCTAATTATTGCTTCAGTTCTCAAAGAAACTGGGTTCTTTTGAAAATTAGTATTTTGCTTGGATGTGACTACCATGTTACGGCCTGTCAGTTTGTATAAGTATGCATGTGTGTATTTTCTCCAAGTTTTGTGCGTTCTCTTACATTCTGAGAATTAGATTCTTGTTTTATTTGGACGTGCTTATGGGTTAGGCTACCCAGCTAACAGGGAACATTCTCAGAACGTTGACTACCATTTTCTAAACGTTCTCTCAAAAGCATTATTGCAGTAATGTTAGTAGAATTATTTTAAACATTATATATCGTAAACTATAAATGTTATTATTAATTTAAATGTTTAATGTTAACATTATTAACACAGAGTTAAATGTTTTAAAAACATTTTTAGGTAACATGACAAAACATTTTTACAGTGTTGTAAGGTTTTTGGAATGTTTTTAGAAATGTCTACAGAAATATTTTTAAACATGTCAAGAACTGACTTCTGAGGTTAAAAAAGTCCTCACTATCTGAAAGGTTCATAAATCAGGCAAATCATATATTGCTTCAAATCTAATATGTCAACAGGTTTGTGGTCTGTGTGGATGTCTGCTCATGGAAACGTATTATTTAATGTTGTGATGAACAGCAGTGACTGTGAAAAGAGACATGAGAGAGGGAGAGAGAATGAGGTCTGGGCTTTTAGGTTTTAAGCTTTATGAATATAATCACCCCTGTAGACACAAAGAAGAGGTTTTTTGGGTTCTGTGATTTTATTGAGAGCTGGAAGAGAAACATTCAGCAGGAAGAAAAACCGCAATGGCTAAATAATAACACAGCATGGGGGACCACTTTCCCCTGAGAGCATCCACAACACACACTCTCTCTCTTTTTCTCCCGCTGTTTTCTCACTCTGCCTCTCTCTCTTTTGCCCATGTGTAATTTACAGTATAAACATTGTGTGTCTGTGCTCATTCTCTGTGGCCCTCTGGTGCCGGTCTGACTAACACAATCTCCCATTCTGCCTCCCTTCCTCTCCATTCAGCCCTATTTACGGTGCTTACGGCTTCTACAGCCAGTGCTGACCAATCAGTGGTTAGTTTGGTGCCAATTGGATATTATTTTGTCCAATTAGATGTGGGTTAAAGCTAAAGATAGACCCTGTTATACAGACCTGGTGCCTGCGTTGATGGTTATTCATGCCAAGCCTGCCACGTTAGAAACTCAGCGACCTCTTAACCATTATGGAGTTTCAATACTACCAATTTCACCCATTGTTACAAGCAGTCAGCTGGTAATCTTATGTCTGTGGAAACTGAGACCCATCATTTAGTAAAGCTATGAAAAAAATATTCTGTCAGGTTACCCAAAGAATGTGATAAACTGACCAAAAAATCTGTTGGACTAGTTTACGTCAAATCAAAGTATTATTTAATATGAATCAATGAACCAGACTAAATTAAGTTACACCAAACAAATATAATATAAGATGTTATTGTGTTACTGCCTGAGGTTAAATCTCTGACAGCCAACATCCTGATAACTAATATAATATTAACTCATAAACAAAATGTCCTTTTGCTGTGTGTGTGTGTGTGTGTGTGCAAGTGTGTGTGAGACAGAGAGAGGGAGAGAGAAGTGACAGAAAATGACTTTTCCTTGTGTCGATGATGTTTGCCAGTTTGTGGAGGAATTATTAAACAATTACTAATCAGATTAGAGAAAGGTGGGATGTGAGAGGTGCATGCTGGGAATTTTTAAACTCTGTGTGAACTTACTGTGCTTGCGTGTGTATAATTTCCTGCCAAAAAATCTTCCCTGTGGATGAGGGGACACTTGGGTTGAACCAGAGGTGACATCACTATAACATCACAAGTTTTGTTTCATAGTTTTCAACACATGTTGTTTTTGTGTGGCCTTATAGCATTTACTCAACAGAGTCTGTTTTACAAGACTCTTGTGTAGCACTCAGTATATTCTGTATACAATACGGCCTGTTTAGTGTGGAGAAAAGAGCTTACTAACAAACTCTATACAGACTGTATCACAGTAATTGTTACTTATTAGAACTGCTGAGCCAAATCTTTAGAGAACATTAACAAATAAAGACAGGCATTCTTTCCTGACAAAAGCCACAGGGTTCAAGCCCTTCAAACAGCTGTCACGTATTGATTAATATTTGTGTAGTGAGAAAACAGGGGAGGGACAGATGAGAAAGCACAACATAGATTGAGCGTGCAAACACAGAAAATGTGTGTAATTAAGGGCACATTTAAAGACAAACCTGTGCTCATGAAAGTGAACACATTTGTTCTCACAGATCTGTATGGGAGAGATGTTTCTGTCTGATCATTTTTGTGTGGAATGATTTACAGTTGCCAACACTCCACAGACCTGCAGATAGGAAAAGTGAGCCTGTATGATAACATACGAGATCACCCACAGGTTTGTGATATAGGATATCACTTCTCTACATGAATGTGTGAGAGAGAGTGCTGGGGTCTGTGATATTTGCTAGATGTGGAACACTCAGGTAATTTTATACTACACGTGTGTCTGTTTTCCAGTCAGACATATACATTTCAAAGCAAGAGCTAAATAATTTCCTCATTTGTTTACTCCTTCAGGCAAGCATGTGGCTAACTGGCAGGTAAATACAACACCTTTTAATGCCACAAAGAGGCTGACACTTGCTTTGGTGGTGTAGTGATGCTGAGGCAGAGTCAAGAGTTTACACTCTTTCCCTACCCTGAAATGATTATCAGTAGCGAGCTCTTCAGAACTAGTACAAACTTGATTGTCATGAAATTTACGTAAGCAGGGCACAGAAGGTTGTGTTAATAAACAGGTTTATTAAAAATAGGCTTAGTGCCATTATATACATGGTTGCTGCTTCTACGTTTCAGGCCCACATCACTATGCTGCTAGTGCATGCAGTGTGAATGCTGTAATCTGTTATGACTTCTGAATCGAATACACTTCACTTTCTTTACACACTGCAGATGTGAGTGTGTGAAACCTCATACTGAGTATGAAGAGAAATGACTGCCGGTTTTTGTTTTTCTTCTAAAGAGCCTGCGTCCAGCCTCCATGTCTCTGTGCAAAGCGTGTCTGGTAATTTGGATGTATTTATTTGAGCTGTAAGATGAATGTATGTTGTGCGTTGCGTAACTCTGTTCCTCTTTCAGATCTCTTATTTTCTGCTTTCTTGCACACTCTGTTAAGATGCAGACTGTATTTACAAGCACAAAGGAAGGGATGGATCGTATTATACTGTCAGATATCTTGTGGGCAGGCCACTAAAATCTCATTATGCCAACCAAGCAAAGCAAAGAAATGTGTCATTGTGTAATTTCTACTTCACTTCTCACTGGCTGAAACAGTTTTTGCCTCATAATCAATACTGTGGAATTTAGGCAATATAATTCTAGATTAGGAACATTAAGACATTAGAGAATCTTCCTGAGAGATATTCATTAGGAAATCTTCACAAATCTTAATATATATCTTGTGAAATCTTTTACTTGGTAATTTAGCAAACGTCCTGGGAAAATATCTCAGGAAGTGAGTCTGTGGTTAGTGTGTGCGACTAACAAATCATTAGTCAAAGATGATCACACACACAAACACCATAAAAAGACATCTGTCGATGGTATGGTTGTGGGTTTATATTCAAACGGCTCATTTTTCATTACAGAAAGTTTTTTGTTCCTAATATTTACTTGCAAAAAGTATTTTTTTCAGATATTTCTTCTTCCCCTCAGCTTAGTTCTCCTGGATTCCATGTATGGCCTGCAAAGCCAGTCTCTGATGGCTGATGTTTACCTGTCTTCTAGAATGTGATGGTGTGTTTTTATTCAGGTGTTTGGGTGAAGGTCACTGTGTCCATTGTAGACATTGAGTTCAGCCCAGCATATAGACACTGTGATTCTGCTCCAGGATGTTTCAAACAATCTTTAAATGCCTACTGCTTGTCCCGCCTTTAGAACAAACATCACTAATGATGAACAAACCAAGTTCTGTATAACTTACCCAAACCATCAGCTTTCACTGTGAACTTTACCATCCTCTTGACAATAAGATATTTAGTGCAGCCAATACTTTCATTTCACTTGCAATTATGATATTCTTACATTACATCTCTCTCTCTCTCTCTCTCTCTCTCTCACACACACACACACACACACACATTCTCATTCGCTGTCTATATTGTTTCTCTATGTTTTTTATCTTTTGTCTGCTTCTTTTCTTTGACATGAACGTGCTGTTCTCTGCTGTGCTGTTCAAAGTTCATAGATAAGGTAGAGCGGCAGGTAACAGGGAATGTTCTCAGAACGTTGGCTAACATTCTCTAAAAGTTATCAAAAACAATTTTGCAGTAACATTAGTTAAACTTTTTAACATTATTTGTAATGACATTTTGACATTATTCTTTGTTGTTAGTGGAATGTGTTTAAAACATTTTGAATAACGTTCTTATTACCAATACCAACAATACCAAAATTACTTATTACCAACAATAGCGTTCACCTCACCTGTGCACCAGGGGTCATGTTTAACTGAACTGGTATCACCTGAGACCCAGCTCCCCTCCTCCCCCACACATCTCAACCCATGATTCCTCTTGACTTAGCTTGGGCTGTTCAAGTTGTCCAGTCATTACATAAGCACATAAGACCTTTTTTAGCCCAAGGGCAGGCTGCTTATTCCTGTGTGCTTAGCTTAAATAACAATACATGAAAAATAGGGACTTGGAACAACAAGGTCCACACAATAAGTGCTTAGAATTAACTAATATCAATCAGACTTTAAAGTAGCGACAACACAAAACCTTTAGACTAAAGTTACTGATCAACTTTATACCAGTAGCTTAGGCCCATGTTCACACACCGATTAGGCTATGAGACTTCTGCACAGTTCAGGCTTAGACGCAAGCCAGGCAGGGTTCTCGCGGAGCTAAAAATAAAAGCCTGTGAGTCTGTAGATGCTTTTATCCTAAGCAATTTATTGTGCATTAAAGGTATACATTTTCAGTCTGAAAAATGTAAGTATTTTAAGTGTGGTTTTGAGAAAATAGCAAGAAGGTCACTAATCCCACACTAAACCTAACCAGTAGTGCTTTGTATGTCTAAACCTGTCTAAATGTCCAAATTAGCAAGATGTTTATATGCAGCTTGTTACCCTGTTAGTGCATACAGATAAGGTAACATAAGGACCATTCTGTATTTTCCTATAATCTAAGATGGTGTTTTTAGTTCTACCTTGTGTGACTGTGTGTGTGTCTGTGTTCAGTGTTGGTTTACCTCAGAGAGAACCAACAGAGTGCATGTTTTCAATCATTAACACTACAATCATAATACACAGTGTTTAACTCTAACCAAGAATAATAGAGTGTATTTGTCCTGCTGTCCACACAGAGTGGGAGTTTATCCTTAGCAGCCGTGGTCAATGTCCAGCCAGCCAGCCAGCCAGAAACCTATGCTGAGGAATTGTACTGCATGCCAACAGAACAGAAAACATCTTAAAATGTGTTTTCGCCAATAGTTTGTACCAATAGTTGTGCATGTGCTACCCAAAAATAACAAAAAGCAAATCGCTGAATTCTCAATTGGATTGGATTGAAATGTTAAAATTTCTGAAACCATTTTAATCTTGTCTCTTTAACTCTTCAAATAGCAGTTACCCGCAGGAATGAACTAGGAGTGATTTTTTTTGTTTAAATTTCCATTGCATGTTTAAGAGTTATTGAATGGAAAATAATGAGATTCTGGGTTGTTTATCTGGCTCTTGATGGTGTCAATTTCTGTCAACGGATTCCTGGGTGATGTTGCTGATACTGCATGTTTCTTTACATGTTTTACATTCTTTTGTAACTGGAACTGAACTTGTCTTCACATTGAAACCTGTCAAATCAGAGCCTGATAAATCACTGAGAGCAAAAAAACAGTCTTGCTTCTGTAAACGGCAGGAATACAGCTGGCAGAGCTCTGACTGAAACTCATGGGCAAAAAAACAAACAGATAAAAAGAAGGACTGAAGTGGAGGAGAGGGGAAATGTCTGAGACAGCTGACTGTCTGCCATCACCCTTGACATACCTACTAAGACAGACACATTTAACCATTTACAGACTATTTCATTCTTTCTCTGTTTCTATCTCTCTCTCTCTCTCACACACACACACAGACACACAACATTTTTACAAATGAGAACGTCTCCAAAAAAAAAATATGATTAAGTTAGTCCTCCGCAACTCTCCAAAACAGACCTTAATTTATTTACACTTTTAAAGTTACATTAGTGACCTATGATACAATAATTGCCTTCTACATACACACATTTACTTGGCTGTCTAAGTGTGGTTACTTTACACTAACCCTAAACAATAACCATTTGAACTTTTATGTAAAAACATTACATTTACTTTTGTTTATATAGCATGACCAATAAGTATAGTTAAGTTTGCATACACACAAACACTTTTGTGTAGATGTAAACATAATTCTTTGCATATTAAGTTCCATAAATTTCATTATAAGCACACCCACCCCTCAGTCTTTCTCCCCCCTTCTCTTCACCGTTAAAGCATGTCTGGAGGGTTGAGATGAGGCTCTCTCAGTGAGTCTGGGTTTAGAGAAGGAAGTCCAAGGCCTGGGAGATGCTATCACCACCAACCAGCTGAGACCAGAGCGGAAACCAGAACAGAAAGAAAAAGAAAAAGAAAAAGAAAAAAGAAAAAAGAAAGACAGAAAGAAAGAAAGAAAGAAAGAAAGAAAGAAAGAAAGACAGAAAGAAAGAAAGACAGAAAGAAAGAAGCAGCCATGGGTTTGGAGTGGTGTTTAATACAAATGAAAGACAGGCAAACAGATCATAATTCTTTAAAAAAAACTGTCAGTCTGTCACACCAAACAAAAATGATATATTACAAATTCTCAGTTTCCAACAACTAAAACATTGCTATTGTCACATTCCATCACACACAGAGACAGACAAACAGACACACACACACACACACACACAATTCTAATTGGTCACAAGTAGAGATCCACGTCAACAGACAAGATCTTTCAACCACTCCCATTCTGTCCAATAAGGGCTTGGTATATGGATGGCTGCTCATTGAGGTAATACAGTCTTAAGCTTGAGCTAATCTGCTGATTCATATGGATTTTCCAGTACATGTTATTGTCTGAAACTGTATTTAGTCCTGCTCTGATGCAAAGATCAAGTCTGACTGGCAGCTCTTCAGAAGAATTACAGGATTATTGAGACCATAGACTCAGACCTTCTGAAGTTAGAATGCACAATCATCTCTTGGATGTTTTTATTGGATGTTTTTAACAACCCAGCTATCAATTTTAGGTTGTCAGAATGTTTCTGTAATGTTTCCATTAAGTGACAAAAACATTGAAAATGTCCTAGAACATTAAAAAAAGTTCTAGGAACGTTCAAAGCATTTTTTTAGAACGTCTAGTATTGTTATTGTTTTGTTATTCATCTTGGTTAATTCAACTTTATAAAATTCTGTAATGTTTTTAAAACATTCCACTAACAACTTAAGAATAATGTTTTGATATATGATACATAATGTTTTTAAAAGTTCTACTAACATTACTGCAAGAACTTTTAGAGAACGTTCCCTGTTAGCTGGGAAATAGGATACAGGTAGGAAAGATTTATAGCTGTGTTGAAAAAAAGAGAGAAAGAGAGATAAGAGAGAGAAAATAAAGCAATATCAGACAAGAGAATTATCACTCCATGTTTTAGCTCTTATTCACCCTGTGCTGTGTATCTGCGTGCATGCGTGAGATCACAATTTGGGCTTTGGTTGGCAGTGTGGTGCCATGTCTCATTCTCCAAGATTTATGAAGGTTAAGAAACTCCCATAATCCCCCATCACTCAGCGTCACTGTTTAATACCACAAACACACAGCAAACACAAACACATATTAAATAACATCTTGATCTCTAGCCGTCTCTCTTTTCCATGAGCTTTCTCTCCCTGACAACAATTGTAGTGTGTTGTTAATGCCCATGTGTGAGTGTGAGTATAAATGTGATTGATAGAGTTGGTTGCTTCTCCTCAGCTAACCCTGTAGTTTGGCCCATCTCAGGGTGTGTGGGTCTCATGCCACTTCCTAGAACCTCACTCCACCCCCTCAGATCCCTCACATTCCAGTGTGTACACACACACACACACACACACACACACACACACACACGTTGGGTTTTCATGTTTTATGAGAATATTCCCTAGATGTAACTGTTTTATATGTTTCTGTATATTCTATACCCAACCATAACAGAAAACATGCTATTTTAGATTTTGAAAATGGACCGTTCTATATGACTTATAGGCTTGTTTCCTAATAGGGACCTAAAAATGTCCCCACAAGGTCAAAAGTTACTGGTATCATTTGTTAGCCGCTTTTATCCAAAGAAACTTACAGTATATTCAAGGTATACAATTTATTATTATGCATTCCCTTGGAATTGAACCCACAACCTTTGCGCTGCTAACACAATGCTCTACCAATTGAGCTACAGGAGCACAATTCATATGCTTTACGAGTACAGCATCTAGTCTGTGCATTTGTTCAGAGATCTGTTTTGTTAACAGCTTGAGTTAGTGAAGAGCCATGGAGCCAAGACAAGACCAGACTGCCTATATTATGTATGACTGCAGCATTAATACTCCACAGGCCCTTCACATTAGTCTTACATTAGTCGTAGATAGTCGTCCTTCCAGCCTTAAGGAAATAACGTATGTAAAGTGTGTGTGGTAGCAAGTAATTATAGGAATTATTAGGAAATGTATTCCCATTGCTCAAAGTAAGTATGTCTCTATTAACATTCAGTTTGTTTAATTAACATTCAGTTTCAGTTTATTTATCAGTCATTTATTATGACTGAGGCACTGTGTGTGGTGGATGGTTTTAACATTTAATACTAACTGAGTTTACATAGTATGTCTTTTGTATATTTATATCCTATAATGACTAGTGGAACCTCTATAGCTGGCATCTGCTGCAAAAAGCTACTATCGTGGGGAATCACATGTTAACCTCCAAAAATGCTGCTGTTCAGCCAAAGCAAAGTAACCATAATCGGTCAGAGTAGACCAAATCCCCTAACACTGCTCCCCCCCAACACACATAGCTATGATCCAGAGCTCCATGCACACAAAAATCATCTGCTCCCACCTCAGTAAAGCTCTCCTCCTCATCCTAAACCATCAGTCCGGTGCCCTCTAACAAACATGCTCACAGCTATCCACTGCAACACCTCAGAAATGAGAGAAATTACTGCAGATAGGTGCTACAAGAGAAGGGATGAGAGAGAGTGAAGCTTGGATGAGAGGTGTATGTTGAACGTCCAAAGAAAAGAAACTCTAGCTTCACTCTCACTAGACTCTTTCTGCAGGAGATGGCAGTTACTGAATGCAGTGAGGCTGCGAGGCTGTGAGGCTGCTCTTTCTCTTCCTCTACCTCCCCACCCCTCTCCCTCAAAAAGCTTTGAGACATAAAACCTCTACATTTCAAATCCCATTCCAGAATTGTAACTGCGTATGAGTTTTTATTACGCTGGAACCATCTGAGAAACTGAAACAGACTTTTGATTTTGGTGTTGGCAGTGCTAATGTTGAGGTTTTAAGATGGGCTTTCCCACGACTGAATTTGATCCCCCCCTTTTTTGCTCTTCCTTTTTCCTGCAAGTATCTTATTTCTCTGGCACCTCTCCTTTCTTCTTCATTCTATCCTTTCTGTCAGGTCACTCGGCTCCTGCCAAAAAATACGTTCCTGTCATATAATACTAAGACTTACACTTTATTATCCGGGTTTGATTGGTTTTTTGTCAGGTCTGTAAGTAGTATTGAAAGGTGTGTGCGTGTGAAGGTTTAGCTGCTGATTCCCCCCTTTCCAAAAATGGGATAAATGAACACAGAAGTTTGTATATTTAACACTCATTATGGCTGCTTTGCCCCTTGGTTTTGGGTTATTGAGTCCTGTGTAAAAATTCACCTGAGGATTTAAGTTGTCTTTCTGTCATTTGTTTGGCTTAAAAAGGTTTATTAGACTTTAAGGCACTGTCAGTCATTTTGGGCATTTAAATTTGTTGACATCTTTGGAAGACTTTTGAGTTTTGGGGAAAAGGGGCATGTCTAATTCAATGGCCAAGTATCACTTTAATTTATAAACTTGACAGTTTTTTAAAACAAACCACTGCTATTGTGTTGTGAAATCACATCATGTATGTGTGTCATGAACATTAACACATAAAATAAACCATTAAGCACGACCAGTTTTGTAGTCATTCTGGGAGAGGTGGACATCATCATTAAATGCTGATGATTTAGCATGTTACTACTGCCTCCTACTCGTCTGTCCACAGGCCTTGCATGAAGTCAACAAAGATGAGGGGTCATGACCTTATGTAACATCCCACAAGCAGCTATATTTCTGCTGAAGTGTGCACTGTCATCTCAGAATGCTCACAAAATGAGATAACCGCACAAAATATTTTGCATCCCCTCTGCAAAGGTGCATATTCATA
The DNA here is from genome assembly GCA_036877625.1 of Ambastaia sidthimunki. Taxonomy (NCBI): domain Eukaryota; kingdom Metazoa; phylum Chordata; class Actinopteri; order Cypriniformes; family Botiidae; genus Ambastaia; species Ambastaia sidthimunki. Next base: position 21,064 of record JAZGTK010001102.1, on the reverse strand, counting down.
ACCACCTATATAGCCACCTATAGTCCCCCCTCCCAACACAGAATGCATGACCCAATCCTCTTTCTTATCAGGATAATGTAGCTGTCATACTCGTCATGGTGTTTTTATCTCCCCATCAGTGTGTGAGTGTGCTTCTGCCTCTGTCACTCTGCTGAGACAGAGAGCAATGCTTGAGAAAAACCCTCTGTGAGTCGGGCTGATAGCACGGCACCTGCTCTGGTCTGCCAGCGGCCGTCTGACATCTGCTCTGAACTTAAAAAGCACGTTTATGCACAGACAGCAAACGTACACTAACGCAAACCAGGTGTGAAGACGCACAGACGCATAAACACGCCGCTGAGGATATGCGCTATACAGTGTGCTTTGAAAGATTTATGCATCAAAACTTTTTGCATATGTGTGTATATATGCTGTGAATGAGGAAGTGTGTGTGTGTGTGTGTGCGTGTGTGAGTGTGCGTGTGTGTGCGCGCGCGTGTGTGTGTGTGTGATGGATTCTTAAGTTATTTATGAATCCAAATGGGCATAACACATCTCTTAGAAAGGCCAATAGAAATGTGTATGTCTAATTTCTATCTAATGTGTACTAAAACAATAAAAGAATAAAATTCCTTTGTCCTCTGTGTCAGAAATAACAGCAGGTGTGTGTGAGGTGTGTAACGCTATTACATTCTGAACACACTCTTATGTTGATCTCTCCCTCTCTCCCACAACAGATATTCAAGATTCAGATAATAGTAATATGAATTGGCTACAAACCCACAACAACTTGTGCAGTAATGTAATATCTGTGTGTAGAGAGAGATGTGTTTTACATCTGATTAGATTTATGGTGAAAACACTGGTAGTTTCTCAGAATGAAGCAATAAGGTATGTGAGGCAATGATAATACACTAGGTGAATATTCACTTGATGGCACAGCCTTAATAAATCTTTTACATTAAAAATAAATCACACCCATCAAATAGTGTTTATTTGTGCAATTTTGTTTATACCTAAATTATGCAAATGAGCTAACAGTGCACACACACACAAACTCATCTAACAATTTTAGGTCGTAAGAACGCTTCCCTAACGTTTCCATTAAGTAACAAAAATGTTATTTTAAAAGCGCTAGGAACACTCAAAACTTTTTCAAAGCTCAGTTCCCCATATTCCCATCAATTCTGTGAAGGATGCAGCTGAAAACAAAGACAATTGCAAATTAAATTAAATATTTGTCTGTATTTGGAGTGACTGGTTAATTTAATCCATGTTTTCACACTAAAATATTGCGAGCAAAAGTGGTGCAACTGTTTAGAGAATTTGCCCAGAGTGAAGAGCGCACAGAGACATCTACATTTTTCTGATTTCATAAGCTTCAGCTCAGAACTGTAGCTTGTGTTATCTGGAAGCGAGCAAAGTTGTGTGATCACAGAGGTTTTGAGGGTGGAGTGTTTGTTGTTATTGCGTTAACCTGCAGCTGTGATGGTACTTTGAGGACTAGCGGTTTGACAATATGGCCCGGCTGCCAACCTACGCATACACAAACATGCACACACATAATGTCATCTGTGCTCTCTAAGCCCGTATAATAGCTCTCCATTGTTGGCGGCTGATCCTGTATAATGAAATATGCTCTCCAAAACCACAGAGTGGCAAACAAGTCATTCTTCTGGAGGTTGTGCCTGCCATGAAAGAACCACCCGCCATCAGACACAGATTAGAAGATTAGCAATGCTGAATAACCGTCCAAATGTAAATCCTTGACATGGGATTGTCACATTTAGGACCCGCTGCAATATGGGTGAGAATGGATGAAAAAGGGGTCATTTTAAGTCTAAGTTTATTTATCTGACCCGCTTATGCTTGAGCCCATGTTGAGAACGTTTAAACAAACATCTGTAGTGCAAGATGAGTGATCTTTGTTTTTGCTCTGAAGAAGAAACACAAATATATAAAATATATTATATATATAAATATATATTCATTTATATGTCAGGAGAATTTAAAATAGTTATTTGCCTGCCATAAACTAGAAGTCGTTGCATCCAGTTTATTAAAAATGTCACCATTGTAGACGATATATAATTATGATTATGATATATTTTGTGTGTACAGTATGTGTGGTTTCTGCAATGCTTTAAATCTTGGGCAGAGATCAGAGCATCCACAGGCACCACTAAATAATGTCATCAGACAGGCCTCTAATATGACACAGGTCCCTTTATTACAAACCAGAAATCCGCCACTTAAACACATGTGAACCTAAGAGCTGTATTAGTGAGGACCTCTCATAGATTAAAAGGTTTTCATATACAAGATAATGATAATTTACTGTACCCTTCTTCTAACCATCACAGAAACCTGCTGGCATTCATTAGAATACAAGTAATACAAGTAAATGATTTAGTGGGTTTTAAACCTTTCATGTCTATAGATGTCCTTATAGGTACATTTTCGACAGTTTTTTTTTATTTTTTTCACATCTGTATACGTTTTAGTTTAACCCATATTTTGTGTTTTGTCTGTCTCCTAGATATTGAAGTTTGTCATAGTTTGTGACTGGAACACAATGCCAAAACAAACACTCCCTGATTCTCAGTTTTCTGTGTCTGATTTCCCACTGTGAGGAGAAAGACAGGTTAGACTGGATTAGGTGTCTAGACTACAGAATTATCCTAAATGAGGCAACATTTGTGTACCTGCAAATATAAGATGCCAGATAGAGTTTATAATTCTGTTATGTTGGGAAGTAAAAATGCTTTCAACCATTAGTCTAATTAATTTACGTGATGAAGGGTTATATTAAATAGATATTTAGACTATTATATTTAATAGTTATTTAAACCAGTGAGGATCTATTTACAGCCGTTTTATTCATTGCTGACATAAGTGGATTAATATCAGAGTGGATTAATCACAGAGGGTTGATTTATTTAAATGTCTAGTGTTTGGAAAGATATGGGATAAATGCTCTTTATAAAAGTCATCAGTTGTCAAAAGCTTGTTGTCAAAAGGATTGAGTCATAGGCTGATTAAGCAGGAGATTTGGAAGGTCTTTAGGTCTTTAGGTGTGTTAGAAGTGACTCAGAGGGATTTAATCATTGACAGCATATAAGATATAACATGCATATGTAAATTTACTTAGAAAATAATGGAGAAGGTCCCTTTGAGGTCGACCAGAAACCATTTCTGCTTCTCTTAGATTGGAGAAGTTGAAATGTGACTCTTTACTCTTAATGCAAAGTACAGAGTATCAACCCTGTGTATTATTTTCAGAGAGAGCAGTGTTTAACACTCCAGAGATGCACTTTGTTCTTCAGTCCTCTCATTATCATGCCGGCCGTTTGTCTGGTCAGACTTGCTTACCAGAAAACAACTTTTTTTCTCTCCTGTCAATCTTTAGACAGCTTTTTGTTTACACTAAATACTTAAATATCATAATGTTTAAAACTTGCCCCCCCTCCCGCATATAGATTTTAAAAAATCTTCCGAAGGTGTGTTCAGGATGTTCATTTTTATCAACACTATATCATGATGTACTAATTAATAAATGTTGATTTCATTAGCGTATTATGTTCATCATTTTGTTTAACTAGAATTAATTATTAAGCTGAATTTAAGTAATTACATGCAATCTTTCTTCTTCAGTTCAATCCACAGAACTTTGAGAGGAGATGCACCAACAACCTTAAACCAAAAGTGTATTTCTGCTGCTATTGTTAGTCTGTAAATGATACCAGTGTCATGTGATGCTGAATGTGTTATTTCTAACTGTTAAGATGTTGTGTACCTTTTGATGATTTATCAGTTTTTCTGCAGTTGTGATGACACGTTTAAACTGTCACATTTTTAAAGACACAAACTTATCAGAAATGAGATCATTTTGCTACTTTTGTGATCATGAGGTCACAAAAGCTTTGTTAACGCTGCCAGTCGTTGGGCCAAGAACGTTGTATCACAGAAAATTAGTTTGAGAGGACATGAGATGAGTGAACAGAACCTTCTACCTCTCTCTCTCTCTCTCTCTCTTGCTTTCTCTCTCTCTCTTTGTATATATATTTCTCTCTTCTCTGTCCCAACAGAAGATGCTGCAACATGGACACAAACTGCTTTCCCAACTACCAACGGTCATACCAGCTCTCACAATAAATAAACAACTTGCAGAGCACATTTTTATACATTTATATATATTTATTATTGATATAATTGTGTGTTAAATGTGAAAGTGTTTTCACAATAGTACTTGCTCACCATGATAATATTGTTTTACAAGCTTATTTGAAAACTAGTCTGACTGTAGTGAAGTAAATTGTCATGTGGTGGTGATGAGTCACAATGAATGATTCTGGTGTTGATGAGAGAGTTAAAGAGGGTCTAAGTACGTATATAATTGTACATTGAATATGATGGGTTAACAGAACAAGAAGAGTATCTTACTGTCTATGTGCCACTGACAGCATAAAGGGGATGTGTGTGTGTGTGCGTGTGTGTGTGTGCGTGTGTGTGTGTGCGTGTGTGTGTGTACGTGTGTGTGTGTACGTGTGTGTGTGTAGACATGAAGCCAGGTGTGTGGATTTCCGCTGTTATGCTCTTGTTATTTAACCTCCGGTGTGGGAGATTTGGACTCAGATAAGGCTGCAGCTCTTGGTAACAGACGCTTGGTCACTCAGTCACACTGTTGTCGAGGGAGATAGGTGCTCGGTAACCACAGCACCGGGGCCAGGCCCTGCCCCCTCGGCCACAGGAAGTGTGGAGACTGATAAACACACAGCACTTCCTCTTTCTGCCCCACATCTTCTTAACCAGCAACTTCCTCAGAGTACAGTCTTACATAACCCACACACACAATCATGCACACTATCACCACAGGTACAAACACGCTGATACACACTGGAACGTGTACATAGACATACACACTGACAAACCGATATACACAAACTCATTTTACAAATCATTTTAAAAGGTTTATAGCAGCATAACTCAGTAGAAAATAAAATGTACAGTGAGACTTTTGTTTATTGTCCCAGTGTATCAGTTTAATCCAAAAATCACACCTTCTCACCTGATGAAATCCACACATAGAACATCAACATCTCACACACCCTCTTTATCTCCCAAACATCTCACCTTTCTAACTGTGAGAATTTTGCTTTATTACAGTGAAGAAGAGATTTTAGAGAGATTTTAAAGAGATTTTTGGGAGACACAGCCTGGAAATGCCTTTTCTGGCTTATCATCTCTCCTTTGAATAATTCTATGGACGCATCATGTTCTCACTAACAGCTGTTTTCAGTCACTGTGTCTTACAAGTGGCCTGAGACCAATAAACACAGACCACAAATACTCTGTGAAGAAACATTTTTGTCCTGCTGTGTACAAACAAATTCCAGGAGTGTGAAATTGCGAGTGTTTCTTCTCTGCCTTTTCCTCACCATTGTAATAGTGTTTCCTCAGGTACCCTTTAAAATGTGCTTGATGTGGTAACATGTAAATTAACTGGTTTCACTGAGGTAAAAAAAATCGTCTTTTGACTGATTTGATCTGACTATTGGCAACACCAATAAAACAAAAAATTCACATAAAAATAACTCATTCGAGTAAGTTTGTACAGCTCATGAGGACGGATCACAATAGACGTAATGTCTGTGTCTTACTTGATACTGTGTTTTTTTATTATTTCATTTTGTTTTATGTGTAGATTTATTTAGCTTAAATGTTCAAGCTTATATGAATACCACCAGCGACAAAAATGTTCAGACCCTCAATAACATGCTAATCTAATAAAGGAAAAAGCAAGTTTTTCTGCTCCCTTCAACATATGGAAACTGTTTGGTGTATATATGTGTGTATGCGTGGCCTATGTAGTTTCTTTTTGAGCAGGGCTTCACATGGCACCAAGCTATTCTCATTTCATATACTGACCCCTCCAAAACCGTACAACACATGTATACTGCATGCTATGGCCCTCATTATTTCTCTGTGAGGAGAGCCTGGGTAAGGGTCAGGTTATATTTACTTGAGTGAGATGGGTTCTGTTGCTCTTTGTTCTTTTTCTAAAGAGGAAAAGTTTTCTTAGGTGTTGCAGGAATAGTGCAAACATTCTGTGCATGATCCGGCCAACAAAAGTGTGTGTGTGTTTGCTCATGGGTGTGTGTTTAAGTGTGTAAAATGTTAGTTGTTCAGGGAAATGTTTGTGAAAGCTTTTTACATTAGTTTTTTGTGTTTTGGACAAATCGTGATGAATCTAGATTTTTCCACAATACACTACTGACGTACCCTTCCTCTTACGACAAACTAAATCATGTTTGTAAAGAGATCATGTCTCTGTTCTAAACATACCACTTAATTACATCTGTGATCTTAAGAAGTATCTATATGTGACAAGCTAATATAGTGAGATGTTTTAACATTCAATATAAAACACAATGGCTTATATAGCATATTTGTGTATATATGTGTATATATACTTTACACACACACACACACACACACACGCACACACACACACACAAAGTGATCATTTAACTTTAAAACCAAATCAAAGTGCACAGAGTTCAGTTTGCTTCAGGGCATGTTAACTTATAACCGCAGATAGACATGTTAGGATACACTTCCCTGCCTGTGTATACATTTACAAAAAGACAAGTGAACCATTTTTAAAGATTTCTTATAAAGATTTCTGATGTTTGGAAACTCAGAGAAGTCTAATGTGATGGATATATTTTAGGTTTGTGTGCAGCTGGCTGTACTTTCTGAATTGATTCTGATTTAACTTCCACCAAGTGCTTCTGTCTGTATTTTAAGATGTCTTACATATGGTCACCAACGTTCTTGTTCGAAAGAGAGAAGACAGGAAGTACTTCTTTAACCTGAGTGAGATTGATGGTGTTTCCAAATGAAGTTTACATAGTCTCATGACAGAGTGATGTTTTTATTTGATAATGTGTGTGTGCGTGAGAAAAACAGATTGTAAGAGTGTGAGAGAGACATTGTATGGACAGTACGGGTGGGACCAACAAAAAAATTAGTTTTCTTCTTTATTTTTGGGTAAAGTAAAAAAATATATTTTCTTCTCTCTTTATGGCTCCATCTGTGAAAACCACAATTTTCTGTGGAAGTACCTCAAGATGTCTGTGGAAGTATCTCAGTGGCCTACACAAGGTATATGTTCCTACAGCTCTAAACAGAACCATACTGTGTAGTTTGAACCAGGAACATGCAGGAAGTTGGCGGGAACTGAAGTGTGCTGCACCAAAGCGTATTATGAGGTTTCGCTGTATATTTACTCACTTAACTTGATGTTTGCGGTCCACCTCCTCCATTCAGCATGTTTAAACACTAACACAATCATTTTTCCCAGAAACAACCCATCATCTTTTAAGTAAAACCTGTGCTCCTCTCTGTTCTCCTCTTGTAAACATCTCAGGCCATTGTTGTTGGAATTGCTTAATTGAAGAGCATGTAGGAAAAAATAAACCATAGATTGTGTTTACAATCTATCGCATTATCTGATTTTTATGGAGTTGATTTGGCTGTTATCTGATTGGCTAAGGTGGAGCTGCATTGTGAGGTCAGAACCTTTCAAATTGCTGTTGTTGGATCATCCAAATAAAAAACGTGGTTTAGTGAGTCACAGATCTTATCATGCAATTAGGATGATGCAGACAAAGCAAAATCCTTGATTGGGAAGTTCCATTTAAAAGAATCACATTTCCACAATTCTGCAGGGAGGAAAACTTAAACTTCCCAAGATGATGTGTGCTGTAAAAAAATTTCATTTCAATGTGAAACTTAAGTCTAATTGCTGTCTTTAGTAAATTAGAGTTGTTTTATTCATTATTTGAGCTCTGTGGTGTAAAGTATATTGACTTTAGACTATCGAGTATTTTAATGTGACTTTAAAATTTGATTTAACTTTATATAATTTGATGTTTTAGTCCTGTACGTTTAAAAGTGGATATGTGCAGTTGTTATTTTTTAGTTATTTCTAACTACTCTGAAAAATATTGGGTTGGTGTAACATAATGTGGTCGGATTGATTATGTCATACTAAATGATATTTTTGACATGAGGCATACTTTTAAGTTACCTGTTTTTACAGTCTAGTTGATAATTTGTCTGCAACCCATAAATATTTCTCAGTACATTCAGTCTTTTTGGCAATGTATACAAGCGCCCGGGGCCTCAATAGCAAGTTTTTGACATATTCTCGTTTAAATGATCTGAACAAAACTTTTAACAAGACACATATAGACATCAACACTTAACACACATACCACAATAATGGTGTTATTGTGGTAAAGCATTTGTTGGAAAATCATAGCTAGCATCATTGTCCACACGTTGCTTAGAAACGTTACAGGTAGAAATCAGGCTGAAATATTAACTTTAAGATCATATTTTGTGACTCTTTGTAGATATTTTGAAATTTGGTGTGCTTTGTGTTTAAGTGCTTCTGTATGGCTGAAGAGAGTCAGAGAATATGGCTTGTCACTTGGTGATAAATGCACCTCATATAATGAGGTAACCGATGAGTTTGCAGACAGGCCACAATTGCTTCTTTCTGCAAGATTTCTTTGTTGCAAAAATCTGTATAAGGCCTGTATAAATAATTATTACTTTTAAATATAAGTTGATATGGGTGGGAGGAGCATGTTTTTCTTTTTTCTGTCAATCACAACACAAGGGTATTTATATTACCTCAGTCTTGTGCATTCCTCTACCATCTCAAATCCACCTCTGTTTCTATTCATTTCTTTTATATATTAAATTATGTAATTATATTAACTATTTTAAAGAATGGGCTAGCACAGTGGCTCAATGGGTAGCACTGTTGCCCCACAGCAAGAAAGTTCCTGAGCCAGGGGGCCCCACTGTGTGGAGCCTGCATGTTCTCTGGTTTCCCCCACAATCCAAAGACATACAGATTAGGTTAATTGGATTTAACCAAAAAATGCTCTTAGCTGTGTGAATGTATGTGTGTTTGCCCTGAAATAGGCCATCTACTGAGGTTATACCTCACCTATGGCCTGAGATGCTGGGATAGACTCCAGCCCCCTGTGACCCTGAAGAGGACAAGCGGGTTGGAAAATGGATGGATGGTCTAGGAAGTATTGGGTGGTTAATTCTATCACAGACAGCAAACCAAAATCTTTTGTCTTTACCTTTATCTTATATAGGAATTATATGAGATATATGCATTACACACACAGTTAAACATTGTATATTGGTGTTTGTTAACATACACTGTAGAGGCCAAAAGTTATTGTACACTGTAGAGGCCAAAAGCATCCTCTGTCTATTTTATAATCCAATAAAACTTTTATTTCATGCCAAATTTTGCTTACCACATACTATGCTTTCCAGTAATCAAGCCATGCAGGAGTCCTGCATATAGGACATTGGGAAATGCGAAATGTTGCACAAAAAATTTACATTAGCTTGGGGATGAAGATTTGTGAAGCTTTAGAGTACATTGTGTAATTTAATCATTTTGGTACATGCAGTAAGCACATATTGCTTAGGTCTGTATTTTCTTATTGGTGAATGTGCACATTGCATCATGTCCTCGTAAAAGTAAAATAAAGAACTTTCTGGTGATGTCACAATAGCGTGTTACATTTCTAGAATGCATAGAACTTTTAAAACTACAGGATCCGGCATTGTGGTTATATCTGGCAATTTCACAATCAGAGAAATGACGTTTCTTTCAGTAAGAGGGTGAGAAGTGGGCAGTAATGTGACCTTGTGTACTGCTGGGTGTGGGGGTACGTGCCTCTTTTGCATGTCTTCTACTGTCTGTCACAGGGCTGGTGAAAGCTGAGGGAAGTTCCCTGCCAACGGACAAAGCGTTTCTGTAATTTCCTGAAGCTTTTGTATTATTCTTATATAATCACATAAATGCCATGTATGTATGTATGTATGTATGTATGTATGTATGTATGTATGTATGTATGTATGTATGATCTTGCTGAAACAAAGTAGAAGCATTTAGTAAAAGAATCGTTCAGTCACTTTGAACATACCGTGTGTTTTCTTCAGAATTCACATTTGCATTTTTGTAAACCCTCATATCTCTAGAATACCTCAGTACGTCTGTCAGGTGTGTGTGTGCGCTTGTAGATGAAAGACACTGTGTATGTTTTGCTATGTGGCATATTCAGCACAGGGCAAAGCTTAAAGGAAGTCAGTGGTACATGTATGTTTGCGTATTTGTTGAGGTAATCAGACTTCACAGATGCCATCTACTGCTGAGGGCCTGTGGTCTCTGTCACCTTATTGCCCCACCACACACACATACACAGAATAGTCCCCTTCCCGACAACCCTCCCCCCCTTCTTCCTTTCTTCTGGTAAGTTTCCTCTTTCTTCCCCCTTCAGTCACTTGTTCAGCACTGTCCCTTTGCAGAGGGGAAGGACAGCAGGTTTCTAAAGTCTTTTATCAAGCTCACACACACGGATCTGACATCATTGAATTGAGATCTGTTAGTACTGTTTGTTCTGGGGAAAACAGGATTGCACTCATTTCTTTTGAAATCCACAAAATACCGTGTGAAATAAGGAAGGTATCTGCTGTGAGCGGCTGGAGTGCTCGTTTATTCAGCCTGCAATACAATACCTGCACTTCAGTAATATTACTACATGTGTACTGGCATTTATTACTGTTAAACGTCCTAGAATGACATATTTATTGAAACGTGCTTGTTAATTTGCATAATGCATGCCTGCAGACATCGGTTACAGTATGTTTAGCTGATTTTAAATTCTGTAACATTTTTTAAATGTTTCACTAACCACTTAGGAATAATGTTTTATATATATTTAATATACAAATTTAAGAAAACTTTGCAATCATTACAGCAAGAATGTTTTTGATAACTTTAAGAGAACTTTTATAGAACATTAGCCAACGGTCTGAGAACATTCCCTGTGAGCTGGGTCTTGCCTATCACTAGCATTTAATTTTGTATACATTTAATCTACGTCATGTCATACTTAAAGAACTCTGTATACATGTTCTGTGTATGAATTCCCTTAAATCTTAGACATTATGGCTGGATCAGGGCTGCTTTTGGTTTATAGCACCACTGGTAGGCAAGGTCATGGGTTCGAGTCCCAGAAAACGCCTATTAATTAAATGTGTAGCTTGAATGCACTGTAATGCACTGCCTAACACATAAATATAAGTGTGAAGTGTTATATAGACAAACCTAGAGTAGGATTAGTGCATGTTTATCATTAAAGCATTTCAAATTGAGGAACAATAAGAATGTAGATGAGAGGGGAGGTGATCAGTTGTCCATCTGTGATGAGTCAGAACAGTTCTGCAGCCGCGCCTGTCAGTGAAGCCCCCCATAGCCTCTCCCATCCAGCTGAAAGGGGAAGCGAAAAGGGCTGACAGCTACTGCAGGCCTCTTTTCAGTCTTCCTGTTGGGTTTAATTTAAGGACAAGAGAGAGAACTCCTGGCCCTCCCTCCTCATTTCCAGGTTCTTCATCCATTCACATGTATCACATGACCCAGTCGGCCCCGCAAAACCGCGACTAACTTCTGTTTTTCGTCTGTGCATGTGTTGTTTTTGTATCGCTCTGTGCACGCACATATACACATATAGAATTTCACCTTCCATTCGGCTCAGCATGTTTAGGAATAAGAAAAGTCGTTCGAAAACTTGACTTCCTCAAGCATTAGTTTGACTGCATGTGTGATGCACTTTCACTTCAGAGAGATGACCTGTTGGCAGAAAGTGCGATGAAAGAACTGGACCAAAGCTAATTTATAAACCTTCCTGTGCTAATGCAATATACTCTACTAGTGTTTGCCAATCCTGTTCCTGTAGTACCCGCAACACGTTTTCAGTGTCTCCCAGTCACATGCCAGATTGAGTCTCTACTAACGAACTGATGAATTGAATCAAGTGTGTTAGATCAGGGAGACATCCAAAATTTGGATTTTGTGGATTGTGCTGGGGGCCCAACATTAAAAAATATACTATAATATACAATACAATATACAAGAATATTCACAAATCTTTTCTTTTGTCTTTTTTTTAAAGATCTTTTGGAAAATAGCTGCTGCCACAGCAGATGAATCCTCGTGAACGTTTTTTTTAAAAAGCAAACATCCTGCTGACGATTACTTTAGTGTGTAATGTTAGATCTTGACGTCTTATGCCTTGTCAACACTTTTTATGCTTATGTATTCTTTCCTCTGATGATCAAAAGCATGTCATATTACAATCGTGTCTAAGGTTACTGTGAAATAAATTCTCAAGCTTTATTATTTCAACTTGTGAGATTTAGGCTACTATTTCTTTATCTGCCAAGTTATAAAAGTATTGAAAACTTTCGAAAAAAGTTATAACCTAAAGCCTTTATTCCCTATAGATGTTTATGTTTGTGTATGCATATGTTTCCAGGATATTGTGTGCTTTGTTGTGCATTTCTCTGCCAAAAATGTCTTGCACACGTTGAATACAGGTCAGGATAAAACTCTCCCTGGACTTTTTTAAGATTGTTTTGTTATTGTTAGTGATGATGAAAGTCATGTCAAAACTTTCTTTTTAGTATTTCGTAAGCAAAGTTGTGTAGAAACTGAAACATTGCCTGTGTTGATATGATATTACTTTTGCTTTCTGTTAGCGTTACAGTAGCCTGAGGAGTCGACTGAACAGAAATGTCTGAAGCTCTTTCACAAGTCTAAGACTACTTAGCTTAGAAAAAACAGGCTTTTTCATTCATGCATTCTCTATAACTTCTGTTCCATGAACAGTTATTAAAATATATATATGTGTGTGTTCTGTAGCTCAACTGGTAGAGCATTGCGTTAGCAGCGCAAAGGTTGTGGGTTCGATCCCAGGGAACACAAGTACTGATAAAAATGTAAACCTTGAATTCACTGTAAGTCGCTTTGGATAAAAACGTCATTGATTTGGTGGGTATTGCTAATTGGATTCTAATATTCTATGTAAAAGTGTGCTGGTAAAATGTACTTAAACCTAGTTGTGTTTTTTTTGTTATTGTCATATTGTTGACTACATTGTTACATTAATAAAAAATAACTTCCAAATATTTGATTAGGTGTCCGTTGCACATTACCATTGTAATGATGGAGAGAAAAGACTCAAACAAAGCCTAAATCTGGTATTAATAAAAACTTTTTCAACAAGAATATTATCTAAATAAATCATCACCAGTAAATTTTTTTAGTAGTTAGGTCATGAGTATATTTAAAGGTGATCAAATACTGTACCAGCCAATCAAGACCTGGGGACTGAAATACAGTACACACAGACACTTGGCCTTTATGTAGTCCCTCTCTTTTATAATGTGACTGTATTAAACACTTTAAATAGGACTGACAACTGTATTCTGCTGCTGTGTGAACACACCCATAGTGTTAGATATGGCACTGTTAGATATGAGTGTATCTGTCATTCATCTGATCAGCCTGATGCTGTTAAAGGGAATCCAACGAACACACACACACACACACACACATACATACACGAACTCTAACGGTAATCATAACAAAAAACTGCATTTTTACAATTAATTTTTTTTTTTTTAAATCATAGTGTAGGTGCACATGACTATAACATGAAATATGATGATATATCTATGTACTTCAGAACACTTAAGTATAGCTGACTTTTGATCTTCAGAGTGACCTTGTGTAAACATCAGGAAAGCCCTCCTCATTGCAACCCTGAATATGAACTGTGGCCTGGGTGAGCACTGCAGGGTGTGTGACTGTGTATTTAGGAAAGTGTGTGTAGATAGATGTATGTGTATGTACGTGTGTGTGTGATTCTCTATACTTTGGAAAATTCCATAACAATTATCAATTATTAACCAATGTGTGAGGCATTCGCAAACACACACACACACACACATTGTGTATGTTTGTAAATGTGCATGTTTGTCTTCATGCGTTTATTGCAAACAGCTATTATGCAAAGTAAAAACGTGCAGTTTGTTACCACAAAAATTGTAAAGGTCTAGTTTATTATTCTATATTCTGAGCTCCTGAACAGTGAGGGTGAGATTCTTATTGTGTCACTGTAACACAGCAGATCCAGTAAGATTTTAAATGCATATTCAAACTTTACAGCATTTTCTCTGTTCAGACCATAAATGACATAGTAATGCAGTGATAAATTAGGTTAAGAATACCTTTGACGCTCCTGTTTTTAAAAATTTGAACCTTCACTCTGACTGAATTCAGGTTAGTTAAATTGTGCCTGGGCTTCAGCCTCTTCACTAATGATTTACCAAAGCGACTCACTCAGCTTAAAGAAAAATGGAAAATATGATCATTGACCTTTCAGAGAGGTCATTTCACTAGTGCTGGAACAAAGATCACAACTTTAAATAGCACAGATGAGGCACGACTTACTGTCAGTTTGAAACATGGCGGATGTGATGAGACAGAGGAGAGAGAGACAGCGAGAGAGAGTGAGAGACAGCGAGAGAGAGTGAGAGAGAGAGAGAGAGAGAGATAATCTGAGATACAGACAGTGAGAATTTAGGGTGGAATAAAGGGTGTGAACAGACAAAAAAATAAAAAGTGACATGTATGTATGAAGTTATTTAAACTATTCAGTCATTCTTGGCAATGGTTATTTTGTATAAGCTGGATAAAAGCAAGTTGGATTTCCAAGAAAAAACAAATCTTCTCATTTGGCATCTGACCACATGCCAACAAAATATAGATAAAGTCGATGCAAGACTGTTCTTGTTGTAATCAACTGAAATCTTTAAATAGCAAAGAGCTGTTTGGTGAGCAGATCTACAGGGAAAACAGGATTCTACAGGGTTCTCATATCTGTGTGTGATACTATAATATAATGAATCCATACGTATGTTAAATCTTCTGGGCGTGGGAGTGGGAGGGAGTGTTTGTGTTCGCATGTGTGATAATGTATTGCTGTGCTGGTTTGGGAGTGTCCTGCTACCTCATGCTCGGTCATGTTTGTGTGAGAGCTTCTTTGCCTCAGAGATCTGAGAGATTAAAGTTGTCACGGCTGCAGGCTGCAGTTCTCTGGCTCCACCTTCACTCACAAACTCATAAATTTAAAGTTTCTTTCATTTACATCTCAAGCACATTAATTAACTCACATTAGTGGGAAAATGTCAGTTCTGTGTCTTTGATTTGTATAAACTAGAATAGGAATTCTTTAATAGTTTGTGTTATAATCAGCTTCACAATGGTGTGTGTGTATGATTTTGTGTACATTTCATCAGACAAACACTGCAAAGTCTTTATTTCCCCCTTTAATTTGATTTTAAATACACTGTAAACACTAATTAGCTATTTTCAAATAATGCCTAAATGACTTCAGTTGATGTAACCTAATGTATTCAAGTTGATTTCTTCATATATTAAATATTACTGATTTACTGATTAATTTAGAGGCACATAAAACACATTTTTAGCTGAAACACTGTTATGCAAGAATGATTATTAAATTCCTATGCATTGTTCTGTGTGCTTGATATCATGCACATAAAGATTTGTTGGACCAAAACTACTTTGATTGATAATGAACCGATACCTTTCTAAACCTGAACATGTTGCATGAAGTTTATATTCAAACCCTCATTATTACACAAGTCCTCTTGTACACGATGATCTAATTATTTTAGGATTAGTTAAACAGATCACACGCTGACCTCACCTATCAGAGCTGTTAATTATTAAAGCCTGCGTGTGTGTGACCCTACCAATCAATACAGGTCTTTATGTGTATGACCCGACTTATCAAGTGTGTGTGTGCTGTGAGCTTATCAAAATGCCCTATGTCTGCCGAACAGCGTCTCATCTGCATGTTAAGAACTGGCTTTATCTCACCCAGCTCTACCTTTGCACCTAATATCACTGAGTGACTGTTTGTCAAAGACCATATCTGCATTCACAGTCTTCTCCTGCCCCTCTCTCAGAGTCACACGCAGAATCACACACAGAAACTCATTCTCTATCTCTCTCTGTCAGCTTAATATTGATTAAGAACTTGTGTTTTTGATCAGTGACTGAAAATTGCACATGCAGGATAAGAAGGAATCTCATTTAGATTGATAATGCAGAACTCACAGCTGTAGATTGATGTTGCGTTTGTGTGTTGTGTTTTTTTAAATGCATTATATGTAAAGGATCACAGTTGTATTGTTTGCTGTTTACTACTATTGCCCAGTGTCGTTGTTATCCTCTTTAACACTAAGACTTTAAGTATGTGGATATATAGAGCTGTTGAAATGTGCCAGTATTGCGCTTTAGATGGAGCAAAAGGTCCAATGTGTGGAGGTCTGGGACAACAGTTTCTTTATAAAAGACTGCTGCTTGGTGTTAGTATGAGCTTATGACATAAACACACTGCTCTCAGGGAATAGAAAGTATTCATTGTTACAGCAGAGAAAATAAAGCTCAGTTCAAGGGCCCTTAGCAAAGCATGTTAACTTGAGTTACTTTTGAATCCTTTTTAACTGCTCATAGACTGCTGCTGTATTGAAAAGATTATAATAATTAGATTTAAAGGCAGATTTTTCTAGCCCTGGTGTCCTGAATAACATCCTGATAGCAATCACTAAGTAATGTGCTTTAAATACTTTATATTTACATGCATATCTTCTGTGGAAGGTGCAAGACTTACCTCATTGTGGGCTGGGTTTACTCTGTGGTGGTCAGGGATTTGAAAGGGAATTGTTAAATATGTCTGAAAGAGGGAAAGCTTATGCCATTATTCATTTATGTAAGAAAGACAAAAAAATGTTCAGTATACAGAACTTATGCTCAAACCTGCCAAAACTAATATTTCATCTGTCACTCCCCTATCCTTACCGTCAACACAGATCTTTTAGATCTATCTTTAATTTCACACAGAGAGAGAGAGAGAGAGGGAGAGAGAGAGATCTATCACTTAAATGACTAGTTTGCATGCAGCCAGCTGAGCCAACAACCTTCACCAGTTTTGATTCTGTTTCCCCCTGTGGAGACATGCTAAGAATTTGGGACTAGATATCTTTATGAAATCAATCTAGCTATCTTCAGTTGCACTGAATGTTCTATTTGATTTTAGTCTTTGTATGCTTTGACAAAGATGTGTTACAAATATCAGAAGTATGACTTCAAAATGCCAGTTGTGTCGTTCTATTAAAATAAAAATCATACAAATCTGGTGTCCCTGTGAGTCTGGATCACACTTCATCCAACTGTGTCTTGGTTGTTTTTGGTGAATAAACAATGACAAGCCTAACAAAACAACCACCTCCATTTTGCAACTTTTATTGTTGATTTTTGTGTCCCTGTTGATTCTAATGGCTGCTACAAGAAAAATATTTGATGCTCCTAATGCATGATGTTTGAAACTAAAGAATCCAAAGTACAAATGTTAATTGACCTATTTAGTGACAACTGAATTTGGTTGTATTATATTTGAATATGTATTAATATAACTAGGATCTGTGTTGTGGGTGTGAGCTGGTGTAGTTGAGTGTGTGGTCTTGTCATCTTCGTCACATGCGAGTGGAGGGGTTCAGTGGTGGCTGAACCTCAGGGCACAGAGGGATTGTACTAGAGAGGCTCTTGATGTAACAGGACAAACAAGTCAGAGCAGAGTAACAGAAGCATCATCTTTCTTCCCACTGACATGATGACATGAAAACAGATCACCATCACAACTTCACCATCTGCCAACCACAACCATCACTGTCTGTTATGCTGTGAACTGGTCTAACAGGTCTCAGTTTAAATGAAGTCCTGCAGACAGACAGACAGACAGA
The DNA here is from genome assembly GCA_036877625.1 of Ambastaia sidthimunki. NCBI lineage: Eukaryota > Metazoa > Chordata > Actinopteri > Cypriniformes > Botiidae > Ambastaia > Ambastaia sidthimunki. Next base: position 3,305 of record JAZGTK010001102.1, on the reverse strand, counting down.
CAGACCCCCCCACTACACACACACACACACACATTTTAACATTCCTCTCTCAACTTCCAAGAATATAAAACATCTCAGTTATTTTAAGCAGGTAAATACAATGGTTGTTTTACACCACCATTAACTATAAATCAACCACAACTCAACAAGTCCTTATTTACTTCAGCAGTTCAGCATGTTAGTGTAACTTTTAATAATCTTTGGTATGTCTTCTACGCTCAGATCTTTCTGTTCCATATGTAATTTGTGTTAAATGATAAATCATCTAAAATGTTACTTAATACAATTTAAACTGAGCTTAACTACTTTCCAGTAAAATTCAGTATAGTGAGATTTACTATCTTATCTATTTCCTCCACCTTCTTGTTCAGGCCTAAACCTGATCTGTAGCCTATTCACAAGACAAGAAACAAGAAAACACAATGTCCAAATGTGCCCCTCTGTTTTAAAAAGACTGGCCTGTTTAACATTATATAACATTATATAATTTTGTATAGAATATTCTGTATGTTTTGGAAGTTGTACACATTTCATTCTGTTTCTATAAGGCCTAAATAAAGATATACAACTCTGCACACTTTCACCTTCACACACTCTCACATAATACACTGAAGTCACTCAATAAGTCTTCTGAAAGAGTCCGGAGAGAAATGTATGAACTTTATGCACTATACATCATCGACAGCTGTGAAATCTCTTAATGGCTTGTGCTAATTTGACTGCTACCAGCACATTCCCCAGAGGTGCAGGAGAACAGGAGAGTCCCTGAGCGAATTGTTGCTCTTCTGCATTCTGAAGCGCAGATAATAATTCTGTCTAAAAAACATAACTCAAACTATAAGTGGGGCGAAGGCAGAGAGGGGGAAAGACAGAAACAGAGTGAAAAATATGTACATAGAGAGAAACGGAAGTGGAGGAGTATTTGCCAAAGGGAGTCTTCTTTCAACACTGTTTCTTAACGTTGAGTTTTGAGTCTTGAGAGAGTCCACACTGAACCTTATCCAGCACCCCCCAACTCTCCTGTAACTTTCATTCTTTCTTTATTGTTTTGAAAGTGGTAAAATACATGAATAGGTCATAAGGAAAAATGTAAAGCCCACTTATGTTTAAAAAGTGCACTTTAAAATCATGAACATTTTGCTGTCGTATTTAGACGTTCAGAAATAACGGAATTAGCAAGACAGATTCTTCAGCACAGATGTGAAGTTCAGTAGTCATGAGGGCAGATATCTAATCCTTCAACCATCAGCGGGTTTGTGCCCAGCAAGCGTGTTCTCTGAGGGGGTGCTGTATGTATGATACAATCACACGCTAATCCCGTCCCAGAATTCTCTGCATGCGTAGCTAAGTTGTTTTTCAGTAGTTAGCGAAACTCGCGAATGTTTGGATGAGGTAAATGAAAGTTATTAAAAATGAAGTCAGAACATATTAAACTAACAGAAGAGCTCAACAGGAGAGACGTCAGAAGGTCTTTGGTTTGTGGAAGAGACAGTTACCCTTATTGATATTTGGGCAGGCAGTCTAATTCTGATTTCATATAGCAACACAGTTAAAACAGAAACCATAACCATGCCAACAGACCCAGATCGGCACAGAACGACACAGTTTCGCAACAAGAACCGTTCAGCCCAGCGGTGGAAAAGCACTCTGTGTTTTGATCTCAACACATTATGTGCAACACATCATGAAATGGACAATTTCCTGCAGTAATAATCGTGAACAAAAGTCTTAGGATATCAGTGTTGATTCATTATTTGTATTGCATCAGTAGTAACGCTATTGCTTTAAGCTTCGTTCACAACGTTAAAATCATGATCACCATCTTGCTAACTGCTGCATAGGGCCCTGGAGTTAGCAATGTGTTTCTATGCTAAACTTGTGATGTTTTTAAGGCATAGCGTCAATAGCTTCACCTCTGAGTTGGCATGTCAAGACACATCGCAGGAATCAGTGTGAATCATGCATGCATCTGCAATGTACATTTAAACAAACTGCATCACATTTATGACTATACAGCTGAACTGCAATTTTAGATTGTACCTCCAAATCAGTTGTTTTCAGGGGAAATAGGAGAACATAATGCAGTGATACAATCGATTCAATAAAGTGCAAAGTTAGCACATTAGACTTGAGGGATTCACTTTTCATCTAGTGTACCAATATGTTTATCTGAATGGTCTAAACTGTTTTTGTTTGCACTGAAACAAAGTGTTTCGTTTCAAGAAACTGTACTTGCAACACAATTTCAATTTTTGTTGTATTGAGAAACAGAGGGTTTGGCACCTGCGAATCCCTCTTGATTTCACAGAATTGCCAAACGGAGTATAAAGATTTATAGATTTCTGACCATTTTTAAGACCCGTGTCCGAATTACATTTTTATGATGCTCACTCAAAGGAAGAACTTTAACAACACAGTATACATCACTCTGCATGACACTGTGGTTGAAACAAAAGTCAGATACTGCGCAACTCAAAATATCATTGACGTTGTTCAGCCATTGGGCTCATACATACACATCATACATTTTACATACACACAGGTGCAACACACAGCCAGAAGCAGCACATGGTTTAATAGATCATATTTATATATGCATTGTGCTCAAATATACTCTGTTGTATTTAATATATACTAACTACAATAAAACAAAGATACTATGTCAAAAACAAGCATTATGCAACACGTCAAACGTCCTAAAACTGGTTATTTTTCATTTTGAATCAAATAACAGTGTGCTCTGTTGTATACTGCACGCTTTGGTAAATGTAGCAGGTCCTCCGGGTATTTTTTACATACAGAAAAACAGCATACTGTGTACAGTGTACATACCATATATAGTTGAAATAGTAAGCGTAGTGTTTAAAACATATCACATAACATAGATGACTGCCGTCAGAAAAGTGCAGAAGTACAGTATCCAATGAGACTTTTTGTGGCTTCATTTCAATAATTCCTCAAAGAATATTTTAAGTTTGAAAAGTCACAACATGTTTTCATAGTAGTAAACTGGATTATGATCTGATGCACTCAATATTAAAAATATGTAATTTATTTTTTTGTTTTTTAACATAAAATGATGTTGCATGAAATTCTTAAAATTCTGTATATCATTTTGGGAAACAAAACAGAAATTGTTCCATTTTCTACTATTTTAATAAGATAAAGCATACCTTATATTAGGTTTTGACAGTTCAGAGAAATTGTGCTTATCAGTTTTATTTTCTCTGAAAGGAATGAGAAATAATTTCCTGTTTTGCAGAAATGCTTCTGTTGTGATGATTGAGGTTATTTTTTGGTTTTAA
>JAZGTK010001101.1:0-45285 GCA_036877625.1 Ambastaia sidthimunki | reverse complement strand
AGGCACTATGTAAAGCGCTTTGTTGGCCATGGGTCTGTTGAAAGCGCTGTATAAATGCAGTCCATTTACATATGATACAGTATTGTATATAGTATATGATGACACAATCAACTTTGAGGTGAACTATTCCTTTAATTTTAGTTCAATTAATGCATTTGTTTAAATGTAGGTAAAATCAATTGTGTGCAACCACTTACCATAACATTTAGTAAATTCAATGAATTAGTTTTTTTTTTTTCAGTATAGTTAGGATGGATGCATGTTCTTTGTGTAGGTGTGTTGGTTTAGTGCATTATTCACATAGCTTTCTGAACTTATTTTGCATAGTAATAATGCACATTTTCTCTGCTTTATTTAAGGCAAAGTTGAACAGCCATAGAGGAGACAGGCTGAAGAGGAAGGTTCCCACCGATCTGGCAGAGGAGGACCTTAAAATAAAGAGGAGGATGTTGGAGTTGATGGAGGACTCTTCTAAACGCAACTACGACAACATGCTGCAGATAAATACAAACATTGCTAACATTACCAGCACCATTCAGGAGGGTTTTTCCTTCATGAGGGAATTATTCCAACGTCAATTTACACCCACCCACAGCAGCAGTGGTCAATTCCAAGGGCACCCACCATCATTCATGAACACAACACCACACCCTACTACACCAGACTTCCTGCACACACCTCGGCCTGATAAACCAGCAAACCAACCTCGACAGTACCGCCCTGAATGCTACACACCTACACCACATGTCACCCCACATCAGCAAACATCATTTTCATACAGACGTGCACTGCTGCAAGATGACTTGAGTGACTGCCCTGTTGCACTATATAATTCTTGATTGTATATTGTTTTCACTGCACGTCAGTTCTGTGCACGGTTGCACTTTATACAGTTTGACCTGTTTTGTGAGTTTATTTTACCTGTAGTTGTATATAGTTATTGTGTTTTGTGCACTGTTGCACTTTATACCTGTTCAATATTACCTGTTTTTTTTTAAATGGTTCTTTGACCTAAATATTTATTTTCCAATAAAAAAAGTTCAGGAATTTTTGCAGTCATTTATTTTCACTAGACATATTCAACACAACACTTTCAAAATAATCATTAGTACATTTTCCAAATGTAAATAGTGTAAATACTTAAAAAAAAAAAACTGATCAAAATAGGAAAAAAAAAACTTGATGGCCAGCATTTAAGGGTCAAGGTACTTTGTGAGTACTCTCCTCACTCTCTTTCCCTCTCCTTCATTACAGTCTGTGAGGTAGTTGTTGCATTGTGTAGGAGGCTGTAAGTCTTTATCACCTTGCATCGTTCCCAACACAGTGTGTTCAGCCACAGTCTCCTTACAGTTTTCACAAAAATTGTGGAGAACAAAGCAAGCGTAAATGACAAAGGGCAGGTCCTGCAAGTTGATGTCCATAGGCCTTTTCAGTGCAGCAAATCTGGCTTTGAGATGACCAAAAGCACACTCAATGACCATCCGTGCCCTACACAAACTTAACCCAAAGTACTGTTCTTGAGGTGTGGAGCCACCGTTTGCATATTCCTTCATCAAGTAAGGCAGCAGAGGGTAGGCTGGGTCACCAAGAAGATAAATTGGTATGTCCTCTTCGTTGTCCACAATCTTTTGTTTCAGAGGAGGGATCTGGCCAGTCTTAAAGTACAGGTTGAGCTTTGAATTAGCAAAAACCTGTGCATCGTGTACACTCCCGGGCCACTTTATCACAACATCCATAAATCTGTACTTATAATCACAGACCGCCTGTACATTGAGAGAATGTTTGCCTTTCCTGTTGATGTAGTCCATCGAGTTGGTAGACGGCTGCTTGATTTCTATGTGGGTGCTGTCGACCGCTCCCAAACACTGTGGCATGCCATGAGCACGATGGAAACGCAAAACCAGATCCTCGGCCTCGGACTCCGTAAAAGGCAATTTGATGTACTTTGGACCCAGGTGGACAGCGATCGCTTTACACGTTTGCCTGACAACAACAGACACAGCCTGTCGCGACACGCCGAAGGCGTTAGCAGTCTTCCGTAGCCGTCCCTCGTCGCTCAAATAATACAGAGTTAACGCAACCCTTTTGAGTGTAGTAATTGGTGCCCTCATGTTTGTTGTTTGCCCTTCAATATACGTACTGAGTTCCTCGCTCAGGGCGATGAGAGATGCTTTGGACATGCGGAAATTCTCCCTCCATTCATCTTCCACAACAACGCCATTGACAAAGTTGTCCCACCAACTGCTAGTTCTACCTGGTCTTATCCAAAATTTTCTCCTGGTTGCTCTCCTGGTTGTCTTCCGCGGTGGATCTAAGAGCATGTGGCATATGGTGTTGTCCATTATCGCTTGTTGCTCATAACAGCTGCATAGAAGCAATAGATTTTGCTGTAATAAAGCTAGTAGGCTTAGTAGCAACACGAACACACTCATGTAGTCCGCCATTATTGTTGTTGCTGTTACGTGTGACGCAGCCGACACGTGATGTGATGACATCTTCGTTTCACAAAATATACGGATTGGCTGTACACACGAAACCGCAAGGGTGTCGTTTTCAGATTTATCCACTTTGGGACCCGGTTTAAAAAAATAGCGGTTTCAGTCTCCTAAAACACAGGATCCGTGTGGACGAAACGCCAATACGATAAAAAAAAATTATACGTATACAGCGAAACGCGTCTCTGTGTGGACAGGCTCTTAACCTCTTTCAGTGTTATTAGGGTAACATGCAGGTGTGCAATACTGTACACATCGCAGGAATACAGCAATAAATCCACATACCTCAGTCTTGCCAACAGCATCTCCACCTGCACTTTTGCTTTTCTTCTTTCCTCCATCTTTGCTATTCTGAAAGAAAGCAGAAACCAGAAAGGTTGTGACATTTTACTGACAGCTGCCAAACAGTTGTCAACAAACAACGTGGAATTCAAACGTGTCATTCCACCCAATGTAAAGTGATACAGAAAGCATATTTGACTCAATGCAAACCTATAAATAACCAGGTCATTTAAATAATGTTAACATATTAACTGACATTATATTTTTAACATGCTGGTCACAAACTGTTAAATCGGGAATAAGTGTTAAACAGCAAGAGTATCAGATTCTTCACTAGCTATAGCTAATCACTGTGATCGTATGAAGACTTCATACCTTCTTTTCATCCATGTGCAAATCCTTCATCTGTTCTGTCATGGTTTCATCCGTCATAACTAAAGGACAATATCACAGGGACAATCAACTGTCACGATCTAACAATTTACAGTTTGCTAATGGATCTCTGATTCAGACCCGGCACACACACTTCCCTGATACTGCAAAATCAATGCTGATGCAATATTACTGTGGTGTCTCGCTATGATTGACATAAATATAAACCAATCGGCACGCAGAACGATTCACTTCAGACGGCGCAGTTAGATGACGCAATGTGAACAACCTCTCTTCACTTTACACTAAAGAGAATGAAAGAGTCACATGCAATATTAAAGAATACGTGGATTATTTATTGAAAATTCTAATATTCTTAATAATATTGTCGTACTGACAATGCGAAGCTTTTTAAATCAAATAGTGTGTAGAATAGAGGGATACTAGAAGCTTAATAACAACAGTGCTCGCTAGTGGCACCTGCTGGGTATTCAAATAACGAGCAGCTATTAATAATAGCACAATATGGTACATAGGCTACATATACACAGGACATTCATTTACATTGTGTGGTTAAAGCAACTCTACCGAGTAACACACATCATTTACATCTAACCTAGCCTTCTACAACTAACTAGTCCATCACCCATTATTTCGGAATCAAGACTCATTGGATTTATTTAGGAGTTTTAGACCTTCATAATATATTATGTTTTTAATAAAAGTATTTTCCCTGTTCCTGCAAATAAATGTAGAGAATTTAAAGACTTTTAATTTAAAGATGCCCATCCTTGATCAGAAATGATCACAGTAATATTTTAGGTAAAAGTGCTATAGATGAGTAATTGTAATATATTAGGTGTAGTTTAGCATATTTTTCCAGGTTGCGGTTGCTGACCCACATTTTCATTTCGTTTCCATTTCATCACGTGATTTTTCAACAGATCTAATTTTTATCAGAAAGAGGAAACATCCTTTATTATCCAAGCACTCACAAACAATGTAACGCAGCCCAACATGTCACTATTATTGACAAACATTGAAGCAGTCAGTGGTTATTTATTTTATTTTTATTTATTTAAATGTTAAAGCTTCTACCATTGACCACATGTTTACAGACTGCTTTATTTTATTTTCATACACTCTTCAGGGCTCCTGTGTCAATGTTATCACTGCATGTAATAGCAGGGCATTTAAATTAGTTTCATACTCCTCTGAACAGGATTTACATATTCATTTAGAAAGGCAGATTGTAAAACATGCCGTGACAAAGGCTATTAACTCAAGGGTGTTTTGGACGTGGACTCAAACAAACTTAAATTTTCACCCTGGATAGGCTGGAAACCAAGAGCCAATGCCATGTGTAGTCCTTGCTTGCTCAAATGTACATTTGTATACACCTGTCTTTTCTCAACTCTTAAAATCGCATGCTCCTTAATTTTTAAAAGTGGTTTTGAGTAAATTTGTCATGTCCACCTAAAAATGCATTATTGTCATGTCCGCCATTTCCATGCATTTTTAAAACATAAACCAAAATAACACAAAACAGCATAAAAGACCATGTATGAATTTTCTCTTGTTTAGGCTAAACTCAGGGTGAACTTTTAAAGTCATCCAGTACACCATAATATCCAGTAAACCTACTGAACTGCATGTTCAGTTTGAAGTGAGGTGAAAATCTGGTCAGATTTGCATCACTATGAGAATTTCTTTTTAAACAATTCTTGTTTAAAGGTGAGTGTCCAGCTTACCTGAGGGTCTTTCACAAAGATTAAAATTTCAAGACCAAAAAAGTGCAGTTTGAAGTAATAAGGTTTTCATAGTTCACATAAAGAAAATAACCTCAAAATGAGAATTTTGTCATTATTTAGTTACTTTTATCTTCCAAACCTAGAGGCGGTGGAATACAAAAGTAGAAAAAAAATATTTTTGAAGAATCGTTGCAGCTCTTGCCATACAGTAACAGTTCATAGCAATCACAGCCTGCCATAGATCATCAAAAATCATCACTATTCTGTTTTCCACTGTGATAGCACCACATTGCTCTGTTATACACTTTGAAGTGTGTCTTTGAGACCTTTTGTTCACAAAACATAAGGATTATCTGGTTGAACTGTTTCTTGTTTTTTTTTAATTCTACCCATTTAAAGCATTCAGGAGCAGTCTCCTGAATGAGTGGAACAGGTGACTCCAATGAATTTCATATGGGACAATAGTCCGTGTCTGCTATATAAAACAGCTTCTCTCCAAGGAAAGGCCAATGGCTTATGCTAATTCACCTGCGGATGTCAGTAATTTATTCCAGAAAAGTCACGCAGGATTCAAACCATCCACAGGACTTTGGAAGAAATGCTTTTGAGACATAAGAAAAAAATATGAAAAAAATTGTGTTGAGAGGATTATTTCTGTGATGTCCTCACGGTAATTGTGGAACCACTTGGCTTGTAGGTTTTAAAATTGATTGTTATGCTCTAACTCTTTAATGGTAATACAGTCTTTTATGATGCAATGGGGAAATCAGCTTATGTTTGTCCCAAGGTGATTAAAAATCGGAATTCAAGGAAATGCTCATATGAACTTCAATAGCGCTTAAAGACTAAATTTTAAAGTTTCTTTAAATATCACAAAACAGAGATACACTAGTGTTAGCAGAATCTCTGATGGGGTTTCAACATTGGCAACAAATAAATGTATAGGTTTTGAGGAATGATTGTATTGTTCAACACATTTCACTGTTTGTTTTGTCAGCATATTATTCATAGTAAACTGGCCTCTCCCAAACTCCCTCTGACAAACTACAAAGAACATCTGACTCCAAAGAACACGCACTCATCGATCAGACACTGTTAGTTTGCACACAGCAGAAGAGAGAGCTGTCAGTCTTTGTGAGATGGTGGAAAGGATTATTCCCGCAGGATCTAAACTCATATAAAGATCACAGGCAGTCTTTTCTTGAGAGCCAGCACTAATTCTCTTCACTGCTTCAGCAACCCCAACAGCTGTTGGACTGCTTTGTCTCTTTGTAGCTTTTGATTGAGCATACCAATGGCAAATTCTTGGCAGTGTGCCTTTAGCTGAACTGTTTAAGGCACAAACAAAGCCAAGATCATAGGTTTGGTTCCCACATAACAGACATACTGATGAAATGTACGGTTTGAATGCCACTCAAATCCCTGCGGATTACACTTTCTAATGCATACATTTAATTGTCAACCCTTTTAAACTGTCTCCATAATCACGGGCCACAAATTTTTTTGTCTACAGACACATATTCATGACAGTTGTAATAATGCAGTTATTACAACTGACAGCTCATAATAGCTGTCAGAACAGCCTGGTTCCCAGATATCAAAAAATGTCAATAACATTTTAAAATAAAGATAAGTTTATAATAGAAAAGTTAAACAAAACCTGTACAGTAACTTGAACAAAAGGTTAATTGTTATTTAATGTACACTGCAATTGTTACCATGCTGACTGTACTTTAGTTTAATAGCAGCATGATTAGAAGTTCATTGTATTCGTAATTACAATGGATTTTTCCTTAGGGTTACAGACCTCTTAATAAGAATTTTGCATTCCCAGTTACCTGCTATCAATGTGATTTGTGTACTTTTATTGTAAATGTGCAACAGACAAATAACTGTCTCACAGCTTGTCTAATCATATAATAGTGTTAGTGTTAATAGTGTTTTTCTGCACAAAAAGGCCAGGAAGCTTAATAAGTGTAAACATTTCTGATGCACAGACAGTCAGCATATCTTCCTGTCACACTTACACAATAACTCAATTACCATGGATGAAAGAGAGACGCTGAAGTCTGGTCAGGTTTGAAGGAGTGTGACATTTAATTTTATGTACTAATACTCATTTAGAAATGCTAACAGTGACTTTCCAGTGAGGGTCAACATCCATAATGTTTAACAAAATCATTATGAATTCTCCAAACACACACAGGCAAAGTTCTCATTACTCTCCTGAGCAATTGCAAGGCTGAACCTAACACCTCAGACGGGAAGACAAAGTATTAAAGAATTAATGCAAAAGAAAGAAAGAGAAGCCTCTGGCAATCCCAAGACCCCCTGGCGCTCCTGACATGAAAACTTGAATAATGTGTTTCATCATTGTGGTAAATCCCACGTGTCAAAACTAGGGCTGCTGTGTTTTGAATATGGTGTAACTATACAATAATCAAAACTTAAGTATTCATGCATCTATTTGTTGCCATGTTGATTTTTTTATTATGGAAGAATTGCCAATTCCTTTATTTTGTATACAATATATACTTCAAGCCACACTTAAAATATAAATGTCTTAGATTTAGAGGCTACAGTAAAACTGAATATTATATTACATTATATTTCAAGAGATGGTAAGAAGACTCAAACAAAAGATGTACAATACTAAAGGTTTATTGTTAGCAGCAGTAAAGCACAAAAAACAGGTGAGTAACTTTTATTGAGCAGATTGAATGAATTATCAGATAATGAGTCTCCTAATTTTGCAGTGCGGGATGGAGATTGTGATGGCTGGTTGGTGGATATGCACACATTTCAGTTGCTGTTGGTAAGTGAAACAAGAGTGAAAGGAGTCCAGGGTAGGTGATAACAGAGGAGCAGGATGACTTCTGTGTAACTGGGCAGTTCTTGGTTGTCAAACTTAATACCACAGTTCATACTGTAGTTAATGTGATGAACTGCACCTGTGTTAGGACACTCGAGGGAAGCTGGCTTCATTTACCATATAACACAACTTTGAAAAAGGTTGTTAATACCAAAGTAATCAAAGTTAGCTTTGATTAAGATCTAGCATCATTAGTTTGCAAAAGCCATTTGTATTCAAACATGTAATAAAACAAATTCTGACATTTGTGATGTGGCTTTACTGTTGTCTAGGCCATATGTTCTGCTTTGTCACTTTCTCCTGCATCTTCCTTGTGCTGCTCTGAGTTTGCTTTTAACTGTCCTTCTCCCCAGGGAGTGTCACAATCAGCAGAGGATGATGGGATATGAGGCCCTGAAGCAACTAAAGTATTCCCAACTCCACGGACACACTGTCCTCCCTTCTTTCTCATTCCACACTGTCTTGTCTTAGAGAAGTTGGGCTGAATCCCCAATGCGGCCATTTTGTATTTGTCAGCAGAAACCGTGGCTCTCTGTTCAAATGCATGCTCAGCCTTTAAAAATGTTACCCAAGGACCAGGGATGCTGTGTACTTTGGATGCAAATGAACAAATTACAGGGGCAGGATGGGATTGTAGTGCTGGCAACCTTGTGTCTCACCTTGTGGTGAAAGCAGAAACTGTATCTTATTGTTATCATAGCAAGACAGATCAATCCATATCCATTGGCGTGCGCAATTGTGGCGACAGGACTGATGAACCCATGACCTTTCTTTAAGCATACAGGGGAGAAAGAAATGAATGTAAGGGTGGAGAAGAGCTTTGTAGGCATAAAGAAAAAAAGAATGTGATATCCACTGTGAAATGTCATTTCAAGAGTCGCTTGTCTAAACCTTGAGTTTTAGACAATACAAAATCTTTCAGTATTGCATCTCAGTTCATCACCTAAATGAACTGTTTTGATTTAACACTCAGTTCATCATTGAATTGAAATGCATTCTTGCTATTGAGAAAAATTGACATTTTCCATTTTTCTTGAATATTTCACAAACTATACAACTGAGGCTCGTACAATGACAGCAGATGTCAGTAACAGTATTATCTCTTGGCTTCAGCTTTGTTGGTACATTTCTCTATACGCTAATCCACATTTATCAGGAAATGTACTGCACAAAGAATGGCTACAAATTATGACTGAACACAATGGTTTTATTGCAGGAGTTAGGTGTTTAAAATTAATGTAGCTGACACATTGTACTTGTGTAAGGAATTAAAGGAGGCAGGCGATTTGAGTTTGTATGTGTTCAGTAGGTGTTGATAAATAGTGGGACCCAAAAAAGATCACATTGAAACATTGTGACTAAATGAAGTTTAGGATTCTGCACTGTTTCAGTCACAAATAAACCAAGCACATTTTTTTATTAACCATGCTAACTTACAAAGTGTCAAATTACATTGAAGACTCTTTTAAAGCATTCTCAAATCATGCAGGGTATTAGCAGAATATTAGCTATTCAGATGTCAATATAAGGCAAAATGTTACCAGAGCAATGCAATATAAAAGCATTGATGACTATATGTGAAATACTTTAATTTGTGTGGCTACATTTTGTTAACTGCTGGTTTAATCTTTAACATTTTAATGCAACACTAACAACATAAATAAATGCTGTCATAAAGTTCGAGGTGCCTGCTGCTGTGTGTAACTGTCAGAGGACAGAAAGAAAAAGAGCACTAAAGACTGGACTGCATTTTCTGCCAAAGACATTAAGTCACATTCTTAAACACCCAGTACATTTATTATTCTCCAGCCTCCATTCCACACACATCTACAGTCCACTGCTGAAGGCAACAATTTCATTGCTTGAATTTACTGATGGTCTCCAGTAATAACAAGATGGTCTCTTGTAATCACGCTTTATGATTTTAACACTGGCAAAGGCTGAAGGCAGGAAAAACTGAAATCATTCCATGTTTGCTGTAACTTATTCAGTCCAGTGATATTCTACTTAGAATGTCGGATTAAAAACATTCCAGTTGAAAAACAGTCAAAAAACATTCCTTTTTGTAAGCTCTTCTCTATACACACTCTTTGAGTATTTAAAATTCAGAGCTGTGGCTTCAACAAACCTTGGAGGCACAAAACAAAAGACAGAGAGTTAGTAAAACACACAGCTGAGTAAACAAAATATCTGGGTTTTTATGAACAGTTATTTATTTATTTAATCAAGACGTTAGAAACAGAAAGTGAAGATAATTATAACCAAAATTGTGTTGTGAATGAACAATTAGTAATTTGTTAAGTATGTGTTCTGTTAGTCATGAATAAATTTCAGCAAATTTAAAAATTAAATGGAAGCTATTTAATACTTTATTTTTAACAAATCTCATTTAGGTTTCATTTATTGTTGATGTGTTCCAATGAAAGCGTACGGAAGGGAAATAAAATCATGCATGAACAAATTTCATACAAATTATACAATTAAATTAGGTCTTTGTAACCACACAGTCTATGTCGAAAATAAATCAATGTAAATATTTGCTAAATTGTTTCTAATTCAACTCTTCTAACATCCCAATCAGTTCAGCAAAAAGACAAGAACAATTTTGATTTATATAAATTTATATTGCATTCATTCATGGAGCCAATAACTGCTCCCTTTTGCACCCTCTACTTTTTAGTCAGATCATGTGTGCTTGCACTTCTTATCAGGCTGCTTTGATAAGAAGAGTGAAGGAAATTCCTTTGGCTCAGGAGTGCAGTTCAGATTTTCATTATGGCTTCTTGACAGCTTAGTGTCAAAGATTTATAATAGAGCCAGAATTGTGACAGGTCTTAATTAGAGAGACCTCACAACTCAGATATCAGGAAATATCTTGACTTGTAGGCAAACATAAGCTGCCATTCTTCCTCAGTTTGCTAAAGCTTTTTAGGAAATAAACAAAGAAGAACACTTAAACACTGAATGTTTAAGGCTAAAAATGTTGCTAAAAGAACGATATGCATTGTTGGATACATATACATAACTCATATGCAAGTTAAATGTTGCATAAAATCTGGCAACCACCTTCTTGCCTTGTATGGTGGCCATGTATTATGATTACCAACACCTCAAGTCTTCTTATAACAAAAGTGATAATCAACACTATATGGCCTCATTCCAAACTGGTCATTTTGTGCTTTGGCCACTGTTTCCCTGTCACTATTATTTGTCTCTAAAGTGTTTAGTCTTGTAATCAGGGCAAGAGTTAGCTTAGAACAACAATCAATCCACAATTCAAAAGCCATTCAGGTATATTGCAGTGATATCGATTCTGTGGCCTTCATTCTTCAGAGCAAGATGAAAACCTGAATTCTACTAATTGGATGTGTTGTGCTGTAGGTCTAAGTGTATCACCCCTTAATAGCTGCTATCAATGTCAATTGGAGGAGACTTTTGACATGAATTTTCAAACACAATGTGCTTATGTTCAAGTCCTGATATATACTCATTCCCGGAAGGCCAGCGTCCTGCAGAGCTTAGCCCAACTTGCCTTACGCACATGCCTGGAAGTTTCTAGTCCACCTAGTAAAACTGATTAAAGGTGTGTTTAATTAGGGTTGGGGCTAAACTCAGGATTCTGGCTCTCCAGGAGCAGGACTGGACACACCTATAGTAACAGAAAATGTTTGCATATGTATGCTTTTTATACCACCAGTGTGAGGGACTCATTTGAAATGCTATTAAAATACCCACAGAGAATTGTTTTGAGAATAAAATAAAATTGCTTTGAAATGTAGACCAATGATACATAATGCAAACTATTTCCTGCCTTATGCATTTTCTAAACAATTTAACTGGAAAAGTACAAACAAGTCTTAACAGAAAGAACTGGAGGAAACCATTGGCATCAAACTAATTTTAAAGTTGATATTTAAGAAAATGTGAAAATGTTGACTAAAAAGTGTCTGGATACTTACTCTATACTTATATAAATATATATCTTTAAATTTTTAAAATAAATGCCACCTGATATTTTGTTTTTTATTGCAATATGAAACATTTTAGGCATCCAAATGGTTTTTGGAATCACTGTACAGTGTTTCTTATTACAATAAGCACAGAAAATGCTGAAAAGTAATGCACTATTAGGACACAGTTGTGGACACTTCTGTGGAATCTTTTAAAAGTTACATTACCACTAGACTCATAAGTATCATATCACTCTTATTCATCTGGCTGACAGTGCTGATGGCTGCAGAATGATGTCGTTGATGTGTTAGAAAAGTTCTAAGAAAAGTTCCAACTCACAGTGCTGAATTAGATTTTGTTAATTGATTTTCTGGCTGGTCCAGTGGCCTCTACATCAAATTAGGTGATGAGCGAGACACTTATTCATTACAGCAGCAGTTGACTAAATTACTAATACTTATTCCTAAACTGTAATGTGATGTGAATTTTAAATTTTTCTCTGAATTATCATTTAAATCCAGAGAAAATGACATGAATTGCTGACACTTTAAACATTAGGACACTTGAATAACAGACTAAACAAATTTTAGTTCCATTTTTTTTGTGATCGAATATTCACATTGAAAACCATTTTTTTGTCCATCAAATGTAATCAATCGAATGATGCAATGGTCACAAGTCCAGCTTGTTAAACTCAATCTAAATTAGATCCACTTTAAAGCAAACAAGCGTATTTGTATTGACCGAACAGGCAGGCAGATTATATGTGATGAGTTTTCCCAGACTGCTGGCACAAACAGGGTGATGTCCTGCAAAAGAAAACTATAAAACGGCTTGATTAGTTCTTTTGGTGTCATGACAACCCTATTGATTAAATGTGACGAGGCAGAATAAAGACAAAAGATTATCCACAAAAATACAAAGACTGGCTGGTGTTCTATTTTATAGATTTTATCTCGGTATTGTTGGACGGGGACCGCTGGATATGATTGCATCGCGTTTAGTGTCAAAACACTAATGAATCCTAGCACAGGAGTTTCAGCTCAGTAAATGAGGACTAAAGAGAGGCAAGTTGACAGGCCAATGGATTTGGCACAGGCTTCTCTGTCAAGTGTCAAGCCTATTGGCTGCTTTCTTTGTGGCCTGTGTGTCTTCCACAGATGAATGATGGCGAGTCTTTACTACCAGCTTTTTAGACCATCTCGAGGAAACACACAAACACCCTAATAAACCATGACAAAACTTTAAAAGTCTTACCTCATCTGAACTACAACCACTGTGATTCTCTGATCTAAACACTATTTCTTTTTTTCTTGAAGTTTACAACCACAGTCAGCATTACATTTACTTCAAAGTCAAAACTGTATTTTGATTTTCCTGGTTGTTGTGATTGTAAATAATCAGAAACATTTTAGGCACAGTTGTTTGCTGTTGTAAATTGTTTTAGTTGGCATGCAGGAAATTCAGCCATAAATATTCTCTGTAATATGACAGAAACACATTTTCAATTATACAAACCTAATGCATTACAATCCTGAGCCACTGGGGTGCCTGTGTACGAGAATGCCTGATCAGCAAAACATCAGTTTAACCCAATATGACTCCAATTCCTAGGCGAGGACACCTTTCACCATCGACACATATTCACCTCTCTCAGCAGTGGTGGTAAAAGGCTCTGCATTCTCTATAATATACATTTCCTTCTCTCAATGAAACAATTTTAGTGAGGAAAGACATTGAGAATCTGATTGCAAGGGGAAAACTTGCTCTCTTTGGCTTTGAAAGATTATCCATTAGAGGAATTTGAGGAAATAGGAAATGGCTAGCAGAGACAAAATGCCACAGGGTGCCATGGATCACTTTTCTTCTAATGGCGCAGCATTGTTAAAAGCTTTTCTGCCCCTCCTGAACGTGACTCAAAACATAATTGACCTGTAGGGCTCTTAATGAACATCGCATATCACAAGCCTTTGAAATTGTAGCATCTTATCAATGAACCATGCAGTCTGGTGGAACGAAATTAACGCTCAGCAGATGCTTGTATTGCTGAAGGTCGTGTTCCATAAACCAAACAAGCCCTTCTCATTTGATGCATTGATATTACCTGTGAAACAAACCATTAGAAATAATGTTTATTTGCAGAGTGCCTTTTATTACTTTCATGGGATTGATAATAAATGTAACGGAATGACAAGGTGTTGTGTTTTGCATTAGGAGTGCATACAGAATGCATAAAGAGCAAAAACAAATATTCTTGAAAGTTGTTCAGACTGAAAAGTCATTTAAAACTAAATGTCAGATACGCATGTAAAAGAAATAATCCCTTTCGTGTGACGACACAGGAGAGCTGCGCTGCCGTGGTGCACAGAAGTGTTAGCAATAACCTTTCCACCTGAAGATACTTCAGTATCTGTACACTAAACCATGTGTTTGCATTGATTGAGTGTCTAGTATGGAGACACGGATGCCCTTTGTGCTCTAATTAGCAAAGCTGTGAAAAATGAGGACTGCTACGGAGTAGATAAATGCATTTGACATGCAGAGTCTGACTGAGTCTTATCAGAGCTATTTCAGCAGAAAATTCTGCCTGCTGGTGTGAGGTCTTGATGCTGTATTAAAGGGTCAGTAACAAGGTGAGAGGAAGGTAAATGGTTTGGGAAATGTCTTAGACTGGTAACTTAAACAAAGGCAAAACACTTATTTTAAGATTGTGCAGCTAATACAGTGACATATTTTTGGTGTAAACATTAGTATTGAGAAATGGGAGCCCTATTCTGACTCCACTGGTCGCAAATTTCCTCAGATGACAACACTCACTTAAAGCCAAATAAAATTTATTGTCAAGCTGACATGTCTTTGCCGTGTTGACATATTTTAGGAAATCTGAGCATGTCATTTAAAAAGGGGCAAATCTGTCACAGCCATGTTTGCAGGTGGTATCTGAGTAGGGATGGTATTCTATTTATAGGAAGTATTTGGACACAAATCTGTGTAGTGCAGATGCTTCATGGAAGAGAGCAACTGTGAATGTGTAATGATAAATTGAACAAAGTTCAAGAAGAGCACGGTCATGTTATCCAACCAATCATTGTGCAGGGGCGCTTATATATAGCCGTCCCTCACCTCTGTCCCATGACAGTTTTGCAGCATCCCTCCAACAGCCCATTGCCTCACTCTTGGCAGGTATCTCCCTTAGTCAGAGATTGGAAAATATGCCGGATTCGGGCCAAATTCCATACTCTCCCACCATACAGGACAGCACAGCAAATATGCATTTATATTAATTTCCAAATACATGTACAATATAGTATAAATTGTTTATAGACGTTTAAGTGTTTTGAAGAACCCTGTCTGTCTGGTAATTTAGTGTCTTCAATCGGTCTCTCTTTGTATGCTTTTAATTAACTTTCACAGTGATTTCAATGATGTTAAATAGCTCTTAGATTAAAGTCTAAGCTTTCAAATGACACTGACCCTAACATTATACAATGGGCATCTATTTCACTATAGGTGAAGTAGATCCACCAGTGCAGGAAAAGGGACAGCAGTCTAATCTTGTAATGGCAGAGGCAGAATCTTTGCCAGCTTCCACATATCTGTGTGAAGATATTATGGCGTCAAGTTCTGAGGCTCAAACCATTTGGCTTCACCCCAGTGAAGGCAGTCCACAGACTGAACTGCCCGATAAGAGCTGGACAATCATTTATTTAGTGCAGCTACCTCAATAAGCACATGAGAAATCTGCTATTTTGTCTGAAACACCCTGTCTGAGTCTTACAATTCTCTGTGATAATGTGAAAATTTGGGATGTCCAGATCCGATCACGTGATCCGAAATTGAGCCAGATCACGTGGTTTCAGACTCAATCGGAATCGGACGTTACCTCTCAATCAGGACTCGAATATATATGTATATACTGTATATTCTTATTATTTTTTAACACATCTATAGTTATGCGGTGGCACAGAGTTAGACCTCCACACAGAAACAGCAACGCGTGCGGCATGACATCACTTTGTTGCAGAAACGCTATTGGTTAAATGGCGACAAAGTAGAACACGGAAGCAGCTTAAAGCGGAAAGCGCGAGTATGTCTGCGGTCTGGAGGTATTATAAAGTTGATGACAACAAGATTGCCAAAGCAAACTGTGAGATATGCCGTTGCAAACGTCCTTGATGAGAACAGTAACCGACTCAAACCTGACAAGGTAGAGATGTTAGTTTTCATTAAGAAAAACTGTGATGACAGTAAGAGTTAGGAGTGCAGTTCCTAAAAGCACATTACTGGCTTTGCAAACACTGTGGCACTTTTATTTTTTTATTTGTTTACATGCCTGCCGGGTATTTTAAGTTGAGATGCTATTTGTTTTTATATTAGACTTTTTTTATATTTACTGTTGCACTAAAGTCCAAAAGTGAAGAATTTATGTTATTTATTACTTGATTGTTTAAGCTACCTCACAGAAGTGCTCTGTTTGTTAACAGAGTTGTTGAATGTTAAAATAAGGTGAATTAAATAAAAAATAAGGAACATCGTGGATCTGTTTCTTCGCTCTTCTTCATTCTTTTTTTATGTATTATAGAAGTATCGGATCGGGTTTCGGTATCAGTAGATACTCAAAATCAAATGACTCGGACTCAAGGCCAAAAAAACCTGATCGGGATGTCCCTAGTGAAAATGATTTATGGAGAAGAAATAGACGGTTATCACAGTTGGGTATCAAACCTATACGGTTGTTTGTTTGTTCAGGTTGATTGTTTTTCATTGTTATCTTGGAAGTTGTTTCAACATTTTGTTTCATAAAGATAAATGCTTTCCTTTTCATTTTTTGTTTGTGATTGTTTGTTTGTGAAAGAGAAGTGAAATTCTATAATTCTGTAAACTATTGTGAGAAAGCTTTAAATCGCTAGTTGCACACAGAATATTTATGTTGCAAATTTTTCGTTCTACCACATTCCAAAGGTGCTCTATTGGATTGAGATCTGGTGAGTGTAGACACCATTTTAGTACAGTAAACTGGTCGTGTTCAGATAGACAAGATCAGCAACCGGTATACTCAAGTAGCCTGTATTGTGTAAATGATGGTCAGTTGGTATAAAACTGTGCCAAGAAAATAGCCCTCACATATGCTGCTTCAATAGAACCTAAACATTCACTCATAAAAAACAAGATTGCACTTGCACTGGGCACTCTGCATGTTTGTTTAACCACGCTCTGGCTCGCTTACAGGGGTTGGCCAGAGCGTGGTTCGATTAGGCCTGGGCATGGTTGGCATGTAGTGTGAGTGCTAACCACAGAACAGATACTCATCATTGCGACAATAAAGACCTTTTATTACTACTTGGATAGTACATTTGTCAGTTTAATTAATATATTTAGGTTTGTAATGGGCCTGGCTCTCACCTTGTTTATAAATAGGAATTATAGAGCAAATTGTAGCTTTTCTCGCAAACTATCAAATCAGTGGTGTCCGTAAAAATCTTATATGTGCTGTACAATCAAGTGAAAAATCACTACACAGCATATTTCGTTTCTTAAGGGAAAGTGCTTTTCTTCAAAACAAAAGTTGCATTGTAAATAACGTGCCAGTGTGAGTTCAGGTCAGTGGGGACAATCGCGCTGTGAGTTAGAGTATTTGTGCAGTGGATGCAATCGGGCAACCACAGGGCTGTGATGAGTGCTTGCTTGACTTTAATTAGATCCAAATTATTGCCAAACAGGAAATAAAATCAGAATATATACGTATGAGTCTCAAATATACAGTTATGAATCTCAATATAAACGTAAACCTGTATATATAGTTATGAATTTGAACATATACAGTATAAAAATCCAAATATGTAGTTATGAATAAGAAAAAATAAATGTAAACCTGAATATATAGTTATGAATCTTGAATATATAGTTTTATATATAGTTAGAGGCCAAATTCACTAGTCCTGTAACAGAACGACTCAGACAAGGGATGGTATGTTTAAACAGGTTTATTACAGCAGATGAACGTAATGAATCAGGCGAGTATAATGGCAATGGTAAGAGTGATGACTGAATATGTCTGTTATATTTACAGGGTTGGAGATCGTGGACGCCAAGTGAAGATGGGAGTGCAGTTCACACACCGTGGTGGTGTAGGTGAGGGTTTAGGTGAGTCTGTAGATGTCTGTTCTTGTAGATGATATGTAGATGGAGCGGGAGTAATATCCACGAGGAGATGGAGATGGATCGAGGCAGGAAACGAGGGAGTAATCACAGAGAAGTTGCCATGTGACGTTCATGAGTCAGTTGCTCAAAGTGAGACCAGACAGTGAGTGAAGATGAGGCGTGTTCTTAAGTAAAATGGTAGTTAATGACGTGCAGGTCAGGTGGTTGTGAGGTGAGAGAGCCTGGCTCATCCATGACAAGTCCTTTCTCTACAAAAAAAAGCTATTTCCACTGATTTTGCCCTAACAAACAAGATACAAAAAAGCTGTTGTTTTGCATGATTGTTTGTTACAGGAAAGTCATGCTGAGGAATTTAATAAAAAATTATGCAAACTTTAAATGAAAAAAATGACTTTGAAAAAATGTAAGTTTAGAGTAATTCATATGCTTTTAATCTGCTGTCCTTGCATACCCTGAGCACCAACCACATTGATTGTGTATGAATTGTTTAGCAGTCTATTCACTGGAAGCATCATTAAGACTTGTTCCATTGGGCAGTTTGTGCCCACGCGGTGCCTAATAACTCTCAATATTGTATTCCTATTTTCAAACTATTTGACATTTTCTAGTTAAATATCTAGTTTTAATGGCACTGTTGTTCTTAAGGCGGCGACAACTTCTTTGCTTGTGGAGGTTAACAGTTTAAAAATCAATAAAAAGGTCAATGCAGTAAGGAAGATAATTTCAGTGCTGTACAGAGATAGAAAAACTGATTTTATTGCAAAACAGCTATGAGGTGTTTGCAACAGTTACATGGTGTGTCATGAATTTAATAATGATGGTCTTTTACTGAGGTCTGGGGCAAGGTGATGTTCCTGCTGGGTTCTAAACCACATTGACGTTTTATGTCTGACTTAGGTGACAAAACAAAGAAAAGAAAAACTCTTTTAATTTAATTTAACACCAAACATTCAGACAACAATAACTGATTAAGAACTTCTTAAGGGGAAGTTAAACTTAAAAATTCTCATTGTTAAGTAACAGTTTGACAGCATGGTCTGTGTGTTTTAGTAATTGCTTTGAGACAAAGAACTCTGCAATTAAAAGTTGACCTCAGATCGAATGACTCTCTGAGGACATTTGAGTGGTTGCAGAATGAGGCGATTAACTACTACTTAAGCTTAGAGGTATACAAATCTGCTTTTAAGACATACAATTAATGCTGTTATGGGACTCCACAAAAACTATAAAGTATGATGACATATAATCAGGTCAGGCAAGTTAAAATTCTTGTGTAATACATTGTAGGCTCAGAAAATAAGGAAATATTTCAACAGAAGAATTTTGAAATAATACACAATAATGACATAACATAATAAAACTATGTGGGAATTATTTGATTAAAAAATTGAATGCTTTTTGAACTGCTGCTGGAAAAGGTGCTAGTGGGGTCAACAGAGGGGCTTCACTCTGTGGTCTGTGTAGGGCCTAATGTTTCACTATAATGATGGAGACATTAAGCTGTTTAGAGGAACCAGCCTTTTGACATTAAACTAGTCCTGACTTTCTCTGGTTGGTAAATCAAAGGGTTGTGAGGTAGCCCTGGTGTCCCGACTGAATTTGCTCATTGAACTCCAAATGTTTTTCATTTATATCACTTTATATTATATAATTATATCAGCTGTCGCATCATTTAAGGTGGATGCTGCACACTGGTGGAGGCTTATAAGGTTTTCCCACTATCCTTATAAAGTGCTTTGATTGAAAGGAAAGCTTCAATAACTTGCATCATTTTGACTTCTACACAATGGACTGTATAACATTTGCTCAAGCCATCTGCAGAAAATCCAAAATTTGACACGGTTTTTGGCTTTACTGACAACTGATACCACCTGCAGCTTCTGAAAAGAAAAGGTATTGATGATGGATTTGTGGCACATGAGATCATGAAGATCAGTCATTATACAGGGATAGAAGGAGGAGGTCTTAACTGTAGCATGCTTTAAACAGTTGTTGAAACAGTAACACAGGAAAGGCCAAAGTAGTCTCTGATTCCTGAGGAGGCTGAAGTCTTTCATTATTTGTTCAAGGCTCTTAGAGATGTTCTGCCAAACACACTGAGCCATTTCTGTGTCTAAGCAGCTCTGTTATTGGAGTAGACATGGACCGGTTAAGGGCACAGAAGTGTTTATTGGCAAACTTCCATTAACAATTTGGTATTCACAACGCTCAGTCTTAAGGTACTTTCAGAACTCTTTCCACCATTGTGTTATAACAGGTTCTAGAAAAGATTTATTTGCCTGTTGACAACAAATGGTATAATGCTCTCGCCTCCAGTCATGCCCACCCTCACGATGCTTCCAGCTATTAATGCAGAGTAATGACACTGCACATGTGTACGTTCCTCACTTATCATAAATTTTTGATGGAAGACACTGATTCTTACGGTGGCCTAGAGGTGCACAATATAACACAATTAACAAATTAAACCAAAGTTCACAGCATAATGAAATTTGACCACAACTCGATGGAATTAAGCAACAACACAACAAAATAATTTTTTGTGTCAACAATTTTCTGAGTGGTTCTGAGCATTTCTTATGTTTAAAATGCAATGAATAAATTAACAAAATGTAAAATTACCTTTTTAATGGGTGTTTTTAATGATTGTTATTACAGTGTTACAAACACACTGTAATAAAAACTGTTGCATATGTTTTGCATATGATTGGGTATAAACAAATGATAGTAAAGAGTAAAATTGTTACAAATTCTCATGGTGAAGAATGCAACAGCACAGTTACAGAAATACAGGGAAATGTGTAGAAGTTGTGTTGTTGTGAATAAATACAAAACATTTGCGAACCCCAATGGCTCAGTGTTATTTTGGTATTCTACAGGGATGGTCAATACCAAGTACTGTACATTTTAGAGTAAAATTAGCCTGCAAAAAAGGCAACTCTCTTTTGCAGGCTAATTTTACTCTAAAATCAGACTGTATCAGCATTTAAGAAATGTGTTAAAACTGAGCTGTCCAAAAAACTACAGACTTTAGGACAGTAATGGTACTATACTTACAAATGGTACTAACCCCACTCAGTAGAGTTGCTGGAATATATGTTTGGGCCACTGCTGAATGCACAAACAGCTGCATAAGATCTGCAAAGTTACATTTGAAAATGATCCAGACCAGCCAAAAAAAGCTTGGTTGACTCCTCCCCCATATTCTTATGTCACTATGTGAGAATATTTGAATAATGACACCCAAAATGTATACATTAACATTTATTTCCATTGCTAGAACAATCTGACGCTTCTAAATGAGTCTGTGTGTTTTATTATTTTATTTTTATTAAGTATTTGGTATAGATTGTTGAAATACAAAGTGTTGGGCATTGTAGAGTAAGACATGCTGTTTGTTGTACTTACGATCAAAAGTGCAGATGGGTTTATATTACAGACAGTATACTTTGTTCTCCACATATAACTGGAGTAAAAAACTACTAACATAGATGCACTATGTGTTCTGTTTCACTGGTGGTTCTGATCAATCGACTTAGTTATCTGCATTTTCTAAATCTCAGGCTCAGACTGATGTGGTAAAACTGACGCCATTAACTGTCTTTAAAAATGGCTTCAGAAGCTAAATGTGCAATTATGGTAAGGGGCGTATCATTTCCACCACAGGCAATAAGAATGCACAGTGTCAGCTAGCCAATCAGAGTGACTGAATTTTTTAACAGGATGGCCTTTGCAGAGGTCCACATTTAGAAAAGCATCTGTGCATTATTGTAGCATAGAGAAGCTACAATAATTTACAGTAAGTGAAAAAACCATAACATGACCCTCTTAAGATACAGTTAAGCTACTCTTCTGAAAAAGTAGTTATCTACACGCTTTTGTTATTGAAATTACTTGCTTTACTGAAATTGTATATTACTAATAACTGAATAACTTCAGATATAAATTCAAGGATTATTGTTGTTTAGTAAACTATCCACAATACACACAATATTCAAACATAAAATTGTGCAGTTTAATACACATACTGATCTCTAGAGATTCAGATTATAAATGTGACAGGTACTTTAATGTGGTGTTCATGAAGTCTGCATAGGTTCATTGTAGCGATCATAAAGTCTTTATTATAGTAGCCTCTTTCAAATGTTTCTATCACATTTTTCTTTCTATTATATTAAATGTATTACTGTATTATGAATAAGTGGCCTCTCAAAATTGTATTGCTCTATATCACACTTCATTGACTTTAAATGCAATCGAACGTTTTGCTTCAGAAAACGTACACATAGAAAGTTCAGAAATGATTATTCTGATTCACTTGCACTGATAATGAAATTACAGACAAAAAAGACTAAAGTATTAAAGTATCATTGAAATACCAAAATACTTTATTGGAAGATATCAAAACCATTATAAATCGTACTTCACTGCAACAGCCAACTGCTGCATCTCACTGTGCTTTATGTAATCATGAGACGATCTTTTCTCAGTAAACCGTAAAGCTGCATGACATAACAATTGATGTCTGTAAAGCCCAATTTTGTCAAGAAAATATTTACCAGAAGCATCAGACCCATTTAAACTGATTTCAGTTTTCAGACGTCTGGAACACAAGGAATTATAGTAAAAATGTCAAAGCTGCTCTTTCAATGGGCCTTCACAGGCTGGGAATTGAAAAAGTTGTTATGAAGTTTTTTTCTCTTCCTTTGAAAAGTCATGTCTTACCTCAAATAGGGCACTAAGTGAGCCAGAATTGCCAGTGGTTCCTCATCCTCAAAAAAGGACATAATAGTTTATCGTATTCAAGTAATCTAGATAGGCAATGTATATCTAGGCTGGAAGATCACACAATCTACACTGACAAACTTGGAGGATCCCATTATAATCAACAAATCACCCCAAGAGACAGCTTTGCTGATTATAATGGGAGTGTTTTAGTTTGTCACTTTTAGATTCACAAATGATCAAAAAGAGCTTTTGTGCAAAATACATGTCAAAGCCACTGTGTATATCTGCCCAAAAGTGCTAAATCAATCTGATGAAATCAATTTAATATTATACAAGTATTAAAACATTACTTGGTCATTATTCTGTAAAACATTAGTTTATAAAGCTAGTGAACTCTAAAGAAATGAAAGAAACATAAACTGGCTAATGGCACAGGAATTCGTAAGCACAATAAAATGCATAGAGGTTTAGTTTTAGGGAAAAGTATTGCTAGATAAAGATAAAAAATAAATAAGTAAATGCACATTTTGGTTGGGTCTATGACTTCATTATACTCTCTATTTTGTCTGCAGCTATAAGTGTGTGCTCTGTTTGCTTATTGCAGATCTATTTACCACAAATAAAGTCACAACTTAATTAAAAAGTTCTGATGCATCATTCCAGCAGTCTGAAAGTGCTGCTGAATGCCAGTTTTCCTCTTTAATTTGGTAGTGTGTTCCCACTTTTTATTGCTTATCACAGAAAATAACCTTTAAAACCTGAATAAGTAGTTTTCAAATAAGCATCCATTCATTATCTTTACTGCTTACCCCAATAGGGTCACGGGCAGGGAAACACCCTGGACAGGTGGCCAGTCCAGGGCTACTGACCCATACAGACAGACAAACAATAAATCAATAAATCACACGTACGGACAATTAACCATTTTCAATTCACCTGACCTACATTTTTGTAGACTGTTGGGGAAACTAAGAAAAACCTAGAGAAAACACAGAGATAACATGCAAACTGTAACCAAAAGGCCTTAAAGTCATCCGGGGACCTTTGTGCTGTGAGACAACAGTACCATCTTCTAAACATCCACACAAAGCTGGAGAGCAACAACAGGTAGAATTGACTGGCTTTAAACAGGCTGTGGTCTGTCCATGGGTTATAATATAATAGACTGCTGAAGAGGCCCTCACAATCCTGACAATAAGGCCAGAGCCAATTACAAATTGTGACAGTAGCCTGTTTATTATTTCACCCCCATCAATCCTGCCTTATGTCTTAATGCCTCTATTCAAATCTTAAAACAGTTCTGCTAAACTACATATAGCTGCTATATCATACAAAGGTGATATATTTTATCTATTTTTATCTATTTTCATTTGTTGGTTTTTGTGTTTTTTTAACCTGAAGTTCAATCATAGTAAAAGTGTAAAACATCAGGCACATGATGTGATGAAATCTATGCCAAAATGTAACCCAGTTTCCTCTGATGATACCAAGTCAAAATTTTCATCCTTTCTTTCCTTTAGATTCTGTTGTCACTATTTGCACATCCTGATTTTGCTGAAGTAAGACAGGGTCAGAATTAGGAATTAATAAGTCTGAAGACCATCATGTGTTTTTCACTAAAACAAATTTTTTTTCAACTTTCATACTACCATATAATAGTATACATACCATAATAATATAGCACAATAATCATTATATGTGAACAACAAATCACTATATTAACTGAGAGTCTATTGACAGCATCCTTGCCACTAGATTGTGCTTGAGAACCTAGTTTTTGTTTCTCATTATAAACAGGCGTATGTAAGATGTAGGATGCAGATCGTCTGAACCCCCTCCAAAGGCATAATGACCTCATGTTTTTTAAAAAGGCAAAGCAATAAAGAAAAAGAGAAAGCTCTCAGGAACCAATGCCAGGCTGACAGCACATCATCCAGCCTCAAAGCCTATTCAACATACACCTTACACTGATCAAAGAGATTTTACTCTATGGAAACTTCCATAATGCACTGACAATCACGACTGTATGGAGGTAAATTCAAATACCACTATAGACTCACATCTGGAACAGAGGGGGACAAGTGATACCCAGAGAAAAGAGGGCATAAACAAATAAAGTCATAACCACATGAGTGACATTTAAGCTTGTCAGTAATTCTCACATTCTCAATCTTTTACTGTATCTCTATCCTTTTTTCATCTTGATATGACAGTGTTTCCTACAGAATCTCGGCAGGAATTTTACATTCAATTACATTCTGCATGTCTGAAAATCTCCTAGTAAATGTCAAAAAGTAAATAAGGTGGGATGCTGTGTGCTATGATTCCCTTGAAGCTAGAGATTTGGAGATTTGGAGACTATTTTGAAAGAAATATTGAGGCTTATGCTCTTAGCTCACATTCAGGTCACTAGAATATTGGAAATCAGCACAGATCCGCCCCATTGCTTTGCTCTGAGCCTGTGTGGACACATGAGGCTTTCACAGGCATCTAAAGCCATTTAAAGTGCCTTTTAAAATGGTTATTATCAGCATATATCATTATAAACATTTACTAGTAGCTTTTACTGTAGTAACTATGCTATTTGTTAATTGGTATATGCGATTAGGAAAATTAGGCTGATGGAACTTTAAGTTGTAATGTCTATATGTGTTTAAGCTACTATTTTTCTTAACAAAAAGAAACCTTGCAATTCCAAACCATGACTAAAAAAGTGTTACTACTATAAGATTTTTAATTTTCAATAGTATGTTTAAAAACAATTAAAACTGTTTATTAAAAACTAAACAAGATAAGCATGTAAAATTCAACCGCTTTAACATGCACGTGTCCATTAAAAGGCTTTTTATTAAAAGTTTCTATCTGGCTTGACTGTCAAAAGATTTCAGGTCACTTGAATCAATGCTGAATTAACTACAGCAAAAAAGTGTGAACAGGTAAATGGTGCAAAGCACATATGAAGTGCTACAGAGCAATGAGATAAACAACTGCAGAAGAGAAGGATGATGACCTCAGAATGACAAACTGTTCTTTACAGGTGTTCTTGTTAAATTATGGGTTCTTAAATTAATGGTTAATTAAATTACCCATATGCACTGCAGTGGAACTTACCAGAGGTCCCACAATACCATATTGCCATGATACAAAATTGTTGTGATTTTTAAGTATTTTGTGATATGACAAAAAAAGTTTTGCAATAACATATTGTAATAGATTACCGTTTTTAAGTGCCCCAAATGAAGGACAAGTTTGTTCACATCCCTTTTTAATAAGACACAATTCTTAGTCTGTTTATCACAATTCATGTTTATTACACCGAAATGGGATTACCAGACAGACTGACCAACAATGTCAGAAATGTTGCAAGGACCCGACAAACTGAACTGTTTGTGTTACAATATGAGTCAATTTTAATGAGTGCAAACAGGAAGGGACTACTTCAAAAAACTCAATAAGACCATATCAGTAGAATAAAAAAGCAATTCATTTTAACAGCATATTTATTATATAATATAAATATTATACTTGGCGCCCATGTATTGATACGTGTATCTCCACATAAAATATCACAATAGTATGCTTGATTTTTTCCCACCCCAATATGCACTAGGCTATAGCGTATGTATTTTTTCCTTTTCTTTTTAATGTTTGCTCATGTTGGCTTCTCAGCATTTTGTACATTAAACCTTTGCCTTGAATAACTTTTGGAGAGGGGAATATAGTAATAATATGGCTACTTTTCGATTCTGTTAAAGAAACTTAATGAAAGTTTTACACATTCTCATTTTGTTTAAAACCAATATGCAGTTTTTCAGAGGAGAATAACAGAAAGATCTTAATAATCATGCAGCTGTTTTTCATACAACAACTTTTATGCTCAAAAAAGACCAAAAATAAACAATACACAGTAATAGCAGTCAGTAGTATGACTCATACACTGTATTCCAAGCAGGGTTCAATATTAACTTTCTGACACACCTGTTAGTCTCTCCATGAAGCTGCACCTTTAACAAAAACATGAGGGGACTTTGTGATGTTGATCATCATATATACTGTTTTGGTAACTTATATAAAGAAGATTGCACATAGAGCTCTGGGGGAAAAATACTCAATAAACATCTGATGCTAAATTTTCCAATGAGGCAGAAGTGGATAGAAGATGTGTAAGTTGATGTGACAGTATGCATTTGTATGTATTTGCTGGTGGCAGCTGATTATTCCGATAATTTTTACAAATTGACTTAAACCATGTAATATTTTGCAACTTCTAATTTCTAAGTTTCTGTCTGGACCCTGTCTGTCTGGACACTGACCCTAATTCCAGGTGTTTTAATAGCTTTACAACAGATGTTATTCACTGACAATCTTTGCTTCAAAGCTAAGATATTACTCCTAAGATATTATTCATGACGTACAATATGGTTGAACAAGTCAAATTGACTGCGTTTATGGTGCCTTTTTGGAGCTTGACAGACAAAGCCACTTTCAACTGTTGTATGAAGAGCTGCGTACAACAGACTTAAAAGGGCCATTTAAAAATTATTCTTTTGTGTTTGACAGAAAAAGATCTCAGCAAAATTTGCTTTATATTTCTGGTTTGTTCGTTTGTCTATACCATTCCTCTAGACCCAAGATTATCATTATTGCATTACACAGGCCTTACAATCAATGAAGGAGAAGGGACACCTACATCAGGGTCATGGTGGCTCTAAATCTTCTAGGAATAGTTGGTGGATTAATGGTCAGTGAG
This sequence comes from Ambastaia sidthimunki, assembly GCA_036877625.1. NCBI lineage: Eukaryota > Metazoa > Chordata > Actinopteri > Cypriniformes > Botiidae > Ambastaia > Ambastaia sidthimunki. Next base: position 17,922 of record JAZGTK010001101.1, on the reverse strand, counting down.
TGAAAAAGATATTGATCTGGAACTAGTGAACATCAGGAACAACTGCAAAGAACTAAGGAAGAACTGTCTAATAACCAGGAGCCTGACATGACAAATAGGAACTCTGTGGATGAGGACTATGACCACCACCATCATGGGGAAGATGGTGGAGATCATGACAATGACCGCAGCCATAAAGAGGGAGATGAGGGAGAAAAAAAATGTTGGTGTTGTTTTGTAAATGCTTATAGTTCAAATTTTCTCCTGAGGTACCATTAACAAGATCTGGTTGAGTATTATTTATTTTCAGTGCTAAAGCAAATGGATATGAAGATTTATCATGACATAATGGAACTTTTAGTCTATTTACTTAGTCAATGTTGCTAAATGATTCTTTCTCTACGTGTATTTAAGGTATGCAGTATGTGATATTTTTTTAAAAATTGCCTGTTTTTGCAGCTCCCTCAATGTTGCAGGGCTTTAGACTGCTACATTCTTACTATGGACTTTTATAATGAAGGACGCTTTTTGAAGGTGCCATAAAACTTGCTGAAGATGGTTTCTATATGGATGGAATCCTCCCCTTTGGAAACCCACAAAGACAAAATATTCCAGTCAAAACTGTGTGATGTGTTCTGCCATACGGCTGACCGCGTGAAATCAGAGGGCGCACATGTCGCCAACGGGAAGCTATCAGAACTCTTGCTGAGCATCTGCCTAAATGGCTCCCATTTCCTGGAAAAGCTGGCCGTAAAATTGGCTCAAGACATTTCTAAAGCAGAGAGACCAGCTTTCCTTGCTGCTGCTCAGTCCGGCAGTGGAGAAATCAATGACCCCCTTATAGTGTAAAAGGAGAAATACACTGTTGTGTCAGCCTCCTCCCAGCTCACAGGCAGAATGATATCCAATATATTAAATGCAGTCAGGAAGCAGAACCTCTCTTTTCAAAGCAATGGAGAAATATGGCAAACAAATTCTTCAACACAAGTCAGACCCACAATAGCTTGAAAGAGATCTAAGATTTTTAATGACTGGCATTTAATAAGATATCACATAGGAGCTCTTAATAGTCACGGGAATAGACATGGGAATCTGAGCAATACTTATCAAGTAGTGGTGTAATTCTCAATGACTCTGACATCACCCAGTTCCCTTATTTTAGTTTTTCACTAGTAGTAATGATTAATGGTGTAGATGATGCAGATGATTATGATAGTGATGGCAAGAAGTCTTTCTGTCATGTGTCAGTTTGTGGTTATGCTGAGAAACCTGGTTGACTTTGGAATGTCTGTTCATTACACTGTGGAGAGTCCTCTCTTCCATATAACAGAAAGGGTCTGATTTTCTGTCTGGCTGTTTGTCTGTTGTCACAAAATGCTTTTAGAGGGAGATAGACAGCCACAGGTGGTGGACGAAGGTTTGGGACACTTTTTGTCCATGCTGCTGAAGCTGAATGCTGGACATGTAGGAGTCTATGAAGCTCCTACTAATGAGGTCCATACTAAAGGACACTAGCACAATAAATTATGCCTATAGAGTAATAACTCTCTTGTTTATAAATTATATTTTATGCACTTCAAGCTTTCTTGATTCATACTCTACTTTACTCCTGCCCCAGTATTTTTAAAGTGAAATTGAAGATTGACATGATTGGAACCTAAGTTTTTGTAAATTATGTGAATGTTTTCGCATAAGTAGGTTTTTGTAAATGTACGTTTAAAAAATATATATATATTTTTACTTATTTTTCAGTTGTTTGTGGTTTACTTTACTATGACCCAGTTTTAACAATTTATTGTGAATTATTTTCCCCTTTATTTTCCTGAAAGTCTTATTGTAAATGCCTACTTCTTTTGTAATAATCGCTCACACAGGGAGATCCAAATGCAGCTCAGCCAGGTGTTGTCCTGAGGGTGAGCGGAGGGCATGACGGCTGATGTCAGCGACGTGGCCGGTGTCTGCAAAACAGGGAGGGTGGGTGGGAGCGCAAAATAACAGAATTAACAGATACCGGAAAGAGCTCACCCTCAGTGCTCTCGCGGCGAGCACAGCTTTCCTCCTCCACAATGTCCACCACCAGCTCGGACAGATGCTCCTGCCTCCGATCTGGCGACGCTTGGTTGGCTTCGGCCTCAGGAACCTCCGGAACAGTCTTGGGCACTGGAACTTCCGGAACGGGCTCGGGCACTGGAACCGCTGGCCAGGAGCTGTGCAGAACCATGAGGGCGTCGAAGGCGGCACTGGACTCCTGCGAAGCCTGCCTGAGCGCCTCTGTCATGGCCAGTAAACGGTTCATACACTCCGGGTCGAAAAATGGGCCTGGAGCTTGAGCAGGTGGGTTCTCAGGCCACGGTGGGTAAGCTGCTGGATCGTTTGGCAGCAAAGTCTTCTGTAATGATCGCTCACACACAGGGAGATCGAAATGCAGCATTTTATTAACAGACGTAGTAATACAGGCAGGGGTCAACACAGGCAAACAAGAACAACACAGGTATTCCAGGAGAGTAAACAGAGTCCAGGCAAAGGGTCAGGGCAGGCAGCAAACACAAGAATAATCCAAGACAAAGCGGGGGTCAAAAGGCAAGCGGAGAACAATCAAACAAGAGAACACAGTCCAAAACACAAAACCAGGGAACCGGAAAACAGAAAGATTGCTCAGAAACGTTAGCCGGGGCAAAACGAGACTTCGCCCCGAGCAACAGCACAGGTGAGTTTATATGTAGTCTTGGTGCTTCATCTTCATTGACCTGATTGGCTGTACTGTCAGCTTTAATTTCATTTTTTTCTGTATATTGTAATATGGTTGTTTCAGTACATTAAAACAACCCAATTTTATTTTAGAATTGGTCATCGTTGCTTAAAGCTGATTTGTGTAAAATGTTTTTGTTTTCCTCTGTTCGTTTAAGCATCTCGATCACTCTGACACAGCAACATTGTGTCATCCAATGGTGTGAGTTTGGGGTGGAACTATCTTTTTGAGAAATTAGCTTTACAATTTTCTCTACCACTTAATTTGACTTTAAATACTTTCCCAAACATTATTACTACAGAAATACTGGAACATAATAATGCACAAGATGAAAAATGCACATATTAAAAAAATCTCAGTGTACATACTATAGAATGCACTGAAGTCAAAAACCAACAGTATGAATTAAAACATGATTTTATAAAACACAACTTTTTATGCATTTAACTGTAGTGAAGTTTAAAATGGCTGTGTGAACTGACTGCATGTCTGTCAAAGTGGTTGATAGTGTTGTTCATTCTTTGGGCTTTAATAATTCATGTGCTGTCACTCATAGGCTCTCAGTGGCCGCAGACTAATGCATATGCATGTCTTGATTAAAACATGTTCTGCTCCTTCCATTTTGAATGCTGCGTCTGGACTGCTGTCAGTCTAAAAGTCTACTGGGCAACTTCCTTTGCAATACAATTATATCCAGACAGTCGGTAAAAGAATATGTATGATGTTAATGCCGCATCCTAATCACACTGTGAATTGTGTCATCCAGTTAAAAGACATTTTGTGAATTAAAATGATGTAAAAGAGTGGCTTAAATGGCTTTTATTAGCTCAGAGGCCTATACCACAGTTACCTACTCCTCATTTACAGAGATGTGCATAAAATGAAACCCCAGCCAGTCTCAATGTTTCTCTCTTCTCGGCATGATGTCTTTTATTCATTCCCATTTAGACTAGAAAAATTGTTGAAGATTTCTTCAATATGTGACAGAGGCTTAGGGGCTCAAAATACTAGACTTTTAGAATGGCATATTTCAGGAGGGCTTGATTTGTTTCTGAATGTGAAGGGGAGTCTTTGTATAGTCTGTGTTCTATGATAACACTATTTAATTAATAATAACAATATTACTTAAATACATTATTAGCAATAATTAATTTAAATTTACTTAACAACAATAATGTGTTAAAAATCTTTCAGACCTTATAATTCAGGTATAAAACCTTGTCAGAGATTATTGCTTTATGTGCAATAAATGGTCTTGAGACAGGCATAAATATTCTTACCTTTCAGAAGCTTGGCTCACAATAGGACAATGATAGTATCTATTTCATTTCGCCTGGAGGAGCCAGACAGAGTCTGTGGATGTACATTCAAGATGACTGGCAATGATGATAATTGTACATTAAGAAGTGGTTTGCCACATGATTCATCCCTAAATCAAGGGCAGCTTTGCTAGAAGAAATGATATAATCTGGTGATCACAGCCAGTGAAAATTAGTTTTTTAAATTATTAGCATTTAGGGTCAGGAACAGTCTGGACTGAAGAACTATGCAGGACACACAAATGCAGGACATTATTGTCAAAGCTGTGCAAGGCAACATGTAAGTTGTTATAAGCATCTTTATAAAAACTGACATGCAGATCATGATGTTATGATATTAATGTACAAGGGTTACTTTGGGACGTTTTGATTAGAAGAGGCTGTCCAACATTAATCCTGTCTAAAATATGAGACCTGTCTAAAATCAAATAAGAAATCCAAACATTTCTCTACATAGAGAGACATAACAGTTATCTTGCACTGGGAGATAAATAAAGAGAATAAAGAACCAGATTTAATACAGAAAAAATAAAACGTTTATTTGCTTTATCATTTGCTTTTGCTTTAAAATTCCTTCCCCTGACCTGATCCTTGCTAGGTAAATACAACAGGAAATATGAGGTTATTATCTGAGGTTTCTTATGTATTAAAACCTGGTCTTGGCAATAGACACTTTTCTTAACCTTCTATATATCGACAATCAGTTATGCTGCAAAGGCAATACAATGCAATCCAAAGTACAATCATACATTCCACTGAAAACAACTATACTACACATTTACATGTACACATTGTGACTTCATAACTATACTTGTGTTTAAAAAATGTACAGTATCACATTTTTGTGTCTCAGTGCAAAAGATGTTTAGAAAGAAAGAAAAACTAAAAAAATCAGTGCCTTTGATATATCCACAAAAAAAGGAAATGTTCTTCCTTTGCATCCTCTAAACACAATAAAACATTTGGTCATTTTAGTGCCGGAATACAACGAATAAATTACACACTTTTCAATTTTATAGTCACTGTCAAGTAGCAGCAGCGAAATTGGCATTGACTTTTTAAATAATGCACTAACAACAGTGCATTGCTGTACTGACACGAACCATTCCAAGATACTAGCGATGCAAACGATATTAACAATGATAATCGAAATAACAATGACCAAAAACTCCTATACCTATAGATTTATGTGTGTTTTAGTCAAAAGTTATGTACAGTGCATCAGTAAGTTCTCTGGCTTTGTTTTCCGTGTTTGTAAATTCCAAAGGAAGGAGACGAAAGGCAAAAAAGTCCAGGTCACTAAACTCTGTTGAACATCATCAGCTGGTGCATATGCTGTTGATGGTTATAATAGCTGGGTCCACCAGTCCCATCTCCTCGTGCTCGTTAACACAGAGCTGGTAACCGCAGCCTCGCCGTCGTTTCAGGGGAGTGACTTTCACGTCTGGTTTGGCGCGCGGCGGCAGCAGGAAACCGACGCTTCCCGCGATCAGCATGTGCCAGATGCTATGGATGTAGAAGTAGTTCTCCTCCGTCTCCACAAAGGCGTACAGGGCCACCGCTGATGTGGCGATCGTGGTGCCGGGGAACAAAAAAAACACCCAGCGCTTCCAGGTGGGCGGGTAACAGCGGCGCCGACGGATGGTGCGCACGGTCTGGAGGACACAAAGCAGAACGCACGTTTATGCATAAATAAGCTACACAGCACGCACAAGGAGAAATGCATTAATAAATATGACACAAGCCCTTAGAAACACTGATGATCATGAGCCACTGCTGGGGTTGGATCCAAATGCACACAACTGAAGTGTTGGACATACAATTTACAGGCTTTATAGAAGTTCAATTCTGCAGCCTCTAAAGATCTTGATATATTTATGAACACAGTAAACCATAGTAGACCACACAGAAACACTAGTTGTAGTTTTTCTAATATATGAAGGCATTAGTAGTTTAGTATAAAGATGTAAAACATTTGAGAGGCAAATTATGGTTGCGTTGTAATAATTAGCACCTATTCCTATTGTTAATAATCATCTAAATTCTTATTTAGATTATTATTATTATCAGACGTGCTCTATCTAGATATTGTGTAAGAAGACATTATTAAACTGCCTCCTGACAGTGCACAGAGAATTAAATTCTTGCTTTTTTCCTGTCATGACATTTCAATTATAATGCACCACTAGTTGACAACTGCATTAGACTAGTACTTTGCCCCAGGTTATAATTTTACAGCCATGCAATATACAGTGTGAATCCTACCACACACTCAAGCAAATGTTTAATATCCTATGACAGTATAGCACAGAATTGAAAGCATTGAGTTGAAAATGTCCATTTATACTGCAGGGACACTTGGAATCCCATGATTATCTATTGTTGCCGCTGTCCAAATGGAAAATGTGCAGCAGTCAATCAGGCATACAGGTGAGTACTGATGACTCAATCATATTTCTGCTACGTACATTGTGAGCCTTTCAAAACTTCAAATCTTACATTCCATCTGATTACCAATTCTGCTCCAGCTTTCAGTGCAATTTCAAAACCCAAGTTACTGAAAGTTTGTGAAACTTTATCTGAAAATGTCTTACTAAGCTTATACCATAATACAAATTTTGTCATTTTTCATACAAAGAACAATACTGGGGACACACAAAATTGTACCTTTTGCCAATTGTTCAGTCTACTGAATTTACTGTTCAAGCAGCGTTGGCAATTATACAATTTTATTTCTGTCAAAATGACATTTTAATGGATTTCACTGATGATGTGTTAGCAGAGTTTGGCTCTGTGCTGTGTTTACATCCACACCCAATCATTGATTGTTAAGGTAAAATTTTGGCTTTGCACATACTAAAGAGGTGAAAACAGGGTCCAAATTTAACACCTATAAATGAAACAAGTAAACACTGTCTCAGGTAAGTAAACAAGGTTGGGGACAATTTTCTTAACTTGTATATATTTTTATTTAAATGTAAACTGAGTTATAAGTAACTTATAACTCAATAAGTTACCTATCTTTTTAGGTTATCTGACAAAATATGTTTACAATATATGCAGAAATCAGTATTTTTGTGAGTTTATAATGAGTTACAAAAAAAACAGTTGGCAATATAATCATTCTTTCCTTTGTCAACATTTCCTCAACCATTTGTCCAAGCACACAACAGTGTGTGTAAACAGACATAGAAGTTGTCCTCAAGCTCCAGAAATGACGCAACATACAGTACAGATGATCTGATCCAACTCTGCACCAAACCAACCTACCCTAGTTCCAATGACTATTGACAATGACATTTTTACCATTAATGTTACACTGTAAAAAGCACCTCCGCAGCAATTCACATTATGAAGACATTAATGCCTTTGTCTTGATGGTGAACCAGATTTAATACAGAAAAAATAAAACGTTTATTTGCTTTATCATTTGCTTTTGCTTTAAAATTCCTTCCCTTGACCTGATCCTTGCTAGGTAAATACAACAGGAAATATGAGGTTATTATCTGAGGTTTCTTATGTATTAAAACCTGGTCTTGGCAATAGACACTTTTCTGAAAATGTGCTTGACTCTCACATGTTCCTATTGACTTTTATGGAAATTGATTTCTGTTTATATTTCACTTTGTTAGGCTATTGTTTGGACAGAAGGGTTGGAATGCAACACTCATGGTTTGGCACTGGCTGCACCTGAGAATAAATCACGCTTAATCAACCTCCTCTGAGGGACACACACTAATATATTTCAAAGCATTCATCAGCAAAGCAGAATATGCCTTCAGATATTGATTAGATGATGCATGAATCAATGATGCCTGGATGCTTGGTATGCAGGAAGAGAGTAGGTCATGCCTCAAATCTAGTTAGCATGCCTTTGGAGCATTGTTTTGAGAGAAATGTATCACTGGTCCTAAACTTTTCACAATGTTGTTGCTACTCAACATAATAGTTTTTATGTTTCAGCAGTAATTTATCATTTTCTCTTTGTGATGCTCCATTCATGCATTAAACTCAGGGTCAACACCTTAACACCAGGGTCAACTCAGGCCCGGGACCTTAATCCATGAAGACTATGACATGGAAATAATTATTAATATCTTGTGGATTTTTTATAATATATACAGAATATACAAAATACATGCCCGTAAAACAAAATGCACATACAATCTGCAATGTTTATAAGAGCAACGGTGGTCCTATTAATTTTTCAATTCACATGTGACTGTAATTGAAACATTTGAAACAGCTCCGAAAAGCAGTGCTTTTTACTTTTCATCCAAATTGACCCCAGCAACAATCTGGGCTAAAGTCTTATTGCTTATTTACTCAAAACACTATCGCACCACCTAAAATGAAAATACAATGTTTATATAAAGTAAGAAAAAAAGGAATATCTGTTTACCATGGTCTCTAAATACAAGGCCATGGCACTCAATTTGCAATATGTAAATTGGTTAAATAATATCATTTTTTCTACTAAGTGTCTGGAGTCATGGCCCAGTTTTACAGAAGAACAGTAATGAACTGTGGTTACTCTGCTAAAACACCTGTGTGAACCTGAGGGGAATCTCATAGATAAAAAATGACCTTACGTTGTTAGAAAGAACTTACAAAAATGGCTAAAATCACTGACAGTTGTGAGACAATGTCTACCATCATTTGTTTGCAGACAGTACTTGGTTTATAATGTGGTTTCTGGTGCCATTAAAATTCATACCTTTTCAAGTATGACTTAAGTGTCCAAATACTTTTTTTGGATCACTGTATTTATAGGCCTACATGCGTGATATATTTCATAGAGCTATATACTGTGCAGCAGACTTCACTTCAGAATATATTTCGAAAGGTCTATAAAGAGGAGTTCAAGCTTATAACAATAAAATACATGACTCATGGTAACTGTGTGTAGAACAGGGTCATGAAAAATCATCACAGAAGAAAACCACTGCTTTTAAAACATTACTGATGATCGCCATATAAAGTGTTTTGAAGACCTCCTGGATGTTCCACAGGACCAATAAGTAAATAATGGCAAACATACACAAGGTTATATTTTGTGAAAACACAGCATACCAAGACCTCATGCCAAATGTGGAGCACTTGGAAGTTCTTTGCTGACTAAGGTCCTAGACTTGTCACAGTTGTTAAAGTTGTATCAGGGAATTGCACACCAAAAGTGTTTGTCACTAAATTTAAAACTCAGCCCTAAACACAAAGATGCATCAACAGCTACAACATTCTCATTATAACCGAGTCTAAATCTTGATCACAGTTCCAGTAAACTGCCGTGCCAGGAACTAAAGCAGTTCCACTGTAGCAAGCCATCAAAAAATGTATAAGAACTAATAACATTTTTGGAAGGAAGAATAGAACAAAATACCTTCAGTAACTATTATTAATAAGTCTAATGAGCTGCTACAGAAAGGGGTTGTAAAAGCTGAGTTTATATAATCAGCACTATATATATCAGAGTTCTCCAACAAGGGCCACAGACATGCTGAGTTTAGCTCCAGCCATAATTAACCGCACCTGAACCAGCTAATCAAGGTCTTTGGGGCTGCTAGAAATATCCAGGCAGGTGTGTTGGAGTAGGTTGGAGCCAAACTCTGCAGGTCTGTGGATCTCCAGGAACAAGGATATATATTTATTATCATTCCCTTATTGGGTTTGTTGTTTCTGTAAAAAACAAATGTATAGTCATTTAACACAGTATTATATCATATATTATACTGAACATTGTACTGTATATTGTTCTTCCAAAATGTAATGTAACTTTTTAAAGAAAAATAATTGACACTTTGGCTCAAGTAGCAACAGCATGACTGTCACCCACACAAATTATTTCTGACAGTTACTTTTTTAAAGTTTAACAGCAAAAAATAAATCTCTTGAAGTACCTAGTGGAATCATTCTGAGCTGCTCTAGCAAAGTAATTAATGAATTGTTCAAATTGTGGTTAGTTTGAAACTAAATTCACATTTTTTCTGTAAATGTGAGAAACACCTTCCCCAGCCATATTTGTCTGTCTGTCTTTCACTCAGGTTTGCATTGTCTCTCAATCGCTCTTCACTCCCATTCAGCCACGCTTCTCTGCATGAGCTGAATTTCAGCTCTTCTATATACATTCAGAATACAGGACCCAAAAATAGCACAACCGGAGTACAACAGAAGTCCTGTTATGGTAATTTGCCATGTAAACATACTGAGTGGATGTGGCATGTTTCAGGCTTGATAAATTGTGCTGTTTTCATCAGTGCAAGAAAGGATGGTAGAATTACACAGCGGGAGACTCTTTACTGGGCCTGTGTAGGCTCGACTGCTGGGCTTTGAAATGGTGTCAGCTGACAAGTTTTAATTACAGAGAGCCATTATGTGCCATGTAGATGATTGACAAAAATTGAACCATTATCCAATGTCATTTTCAAAGCATTGTGGACAGAATTAGAACAATTCTAACAATTCTAATTCTATTGAACAGAATCTGTAGTTTGATTTGAATGGTTCTTAATTTCAACACAATTCTGTTCTTGTTTTTCTAATCCAAGAACTGTATGTTTCATTTTATTCTTTAATTCCTAATAGTACAGTCTTATTGTCTTATTTTAATTGCAGTGTTTATACAGTTTGCATTTTTTGTACTGTGTTTGTGTATAAAGTGTTTGTTTTAAATTCCTAACCGTTTGTATTAAACCTCTTCAACCTGACCAAGTGCTTAACGTATAGTATAGGCTCCATTCTCACAAACCATCAACTGTTTTGTTGACTTCCCTTAAAAACACCTGTACTGGCATCAGAACAACATGTTGTGACTATCAAATATAGCTAGCAATGATATAGCACAGCTGCTTATCTCAAAACCAAAACTATGATATTTAATTAATTATGATTTTTAAACGCCCCTTCCCTTCATTTAATCCTGATGCTGTCTGGTTCGTATTGATTCAGCTTTATTATAAATATCATTTGTCATTTTATTGACTTTTTCATGGGCGATTTTAAGTTTTGTAAACATGTTTACTTCACAAATTATAAAGTAATTTTCATTTTTATGATATAGCTACAGTTTTGAAACTTATATGAGTTGAAGCTCAAAGTACTATTTGAAATAACATGATATATGAGTTAAAATGATATATAGCTCTAGTTTTAAAGACCAGGAAAACAGAATGACATTACTTAAAAATATTTTAATATCTATTCACAATAAAACTTAGCGGAACATAAGGCGGAACTTAAAGAGTTCTTTTAAAAGAAATATTATATTTTAAAGGAGATATCCAAATGATTTATGTTGTCTTTAGCAATAATAACCATTGCATTGTTCCTGCCTGTCTGTCTGTCTGTCTGGATGTCTGTGTGGATGTAATGAACAACTGTCTGTGGCCCAGCAGCAATGAGGGTCCAGTGTATGTACGTACACACAAGGTACCTTAGAATCCATTTGCCATAACTGTTAGTATTACAACATGCATGCAGGATAGATTTCAAACTAGTTTCATTTTTTTGCTGTTGTTCTTATCCATTTAAATTCATTTGGTGTTTTATTAAGTTTAATAAAATATATATTTTTCATATCAATTAGTCTTGCTTGCTTTGTTTACCACATCTATTACAACAATTTACCACATCCCATCATTACAATCACACAGCCTGGGTGTTATGAATGTAACATCAGCTTGATTATGTTATAAACTGCACTGACACGGGTAATGACTGCTAATATGTCAAAGCTCTTTGAGGTGAAATTACATAGTTTTGGTTAACCATTATCTCAAATAAATGAGCAACAAATAAATAAGCAAATAAATGAGTCTCAGAATTACTATTCCTGCTCCCTTCCCACTATCTCTCACACACAATATATTGCTCAGACTAGAGGCTTGTTTTCTGAAGAGAATCATAAATGTTGTTTAGTTTTTCTCCCCCAATAAAAGTTCACAGCTTGTTCCTTTCTGCATATACAATATATCCAGCACATTCTACTCAAGGGAGGACTTGTTTCTCTCAAAGTTCCCTTTGCCAGAGGCTTTCACAAAGACGTTTGCCTGTCAAACACTCATTATTTTTATCTTCTCACTTCAGAAAAAGAAATGTGATCGCTTGAGGAATTAGCATGAAGTATAAGCTGTCTTGTAATGGAACAGTAAGAGCATTTCCACTACTAACAAAACAGAACATTTAATGCCACATCGTGCTAATGTGCAGATAAATGCAGCCCTTTTCTGCATGAGAGGTCACATGCTGGGGCAGGTAACTCGAAATGCCTTCATAAATTATAGATATTGAAGAGGTGCTATGCTGTCACCCAGCAGTCCTAGAAAGACTAATGTTGGCATTTAACTGTTGGATACAGATTTTCAGTCTGAAAAGAATGTTGAGGGTATTTTTAGACACCAGGAATGTGTTACCTTCTAATTTAATGCATTTGAGAACTACAAAACTGTTTCTAAACCAGTGGTGGTCTATCAGAGGAGGCTAAACCTTCTCAAGAAAGCATTAAAATACCTTTTAAATTACATTTCCATACTAATGTACATAACTGAGATGCATTTAATTTATAAAAATGTAAAGGCATTGTACCTAATGCCAGATGAGGCTGACAGCATAAAGTTTCTAATTAGTGAATTGACTAATTGACTAATAGTAAATCAGAATCAATATTCAAATGGCATAAGATCATTTGTTTTGTTTCCATTCAAAATGTGGCCAATAATGACAAAAAGAGAAGAAATAAAGTCTCAAATAATTATCAGAGGAACCTTTCAAACCAATTAACTTTCATATCATTATAGCATATAGCTTCAAGCAAGTAGCAAGTAGCTTCAAAATGGCTGGTGATTGGAAAGATTATAACACACTTAATTGTAACAAAAGTTTTAAGATATTAGATACCATCTGTGCATGGGAGCATAATTATTAAAAATGTATGATAATAAAAGCAACTATTTTTTTAAAATCATTCAATCAACACTCATTTACATATCAGTCTTCTTAGAAAATTCTCTCAGGAACCACCATTGTTCTAAACAATCATAAATGTTTCCTGTTTAATGTACTTACAAAGCTTAAAAAAATCTAAAATTAAAACTAGTTAACATAATCGTCCATAACAAATAACAACATCCCTATCTCGCACACAGCTTTAACATCTGTTAATTTTTTATGCTCTGTGATTGCCCAAGCCATGTCTGGTATATTAACTAACTTCATTTCTGGCATGTTTTATTGATGAATAAAACATTTAATAAGTAGCTTGCATAGTAACTTTGCTAACATTGTCTTGGAATCTACACATATGGCCATTGCATTCCATTGTGGCTTACCCAGGCGATGGCCATGATGCCCAGAGCGAAAAGGCTGGGGCCCAGCAGATTCCACAGGCCATGACGGTCCAGCTGTAAGGCCATGGACAGAGCCATTGCCCCCAGCAAATATAGCACCTGGCAGGAAAAGGGCAGACAAGAGAAAATGTTAGACAACTCCACATGCCTGGGGACAATAGTGAATCCCCGGCCCAATTACGGGCATCTTGCAGGGAGACTGCAAGTAAAGCAATGTGCTGCTAAAAATGTCTCTTTCTCTCTCTCCCTCCCTTCAAGTTTAGAACTGTTGTGACAGGGGTGATTTGATTAGTGTCTGCAAACTGCAGCATTCAGCAAAACACATTCACAGGCGCACACACAGTCACCTACTACATATATAGAAACATTCACCCTGGAGGAAAGCTCCTCTCTCATTTCTCTCTCTGTTAGTTACTTCTCTGTACATTCTCTAATTCTAAATAACTCTAACATAGACTTAATCACATTTTTGGACTTTTTCAGTGTGTTCTTTAGTGATGGTTAATTGATCAAATCTTACTCTGAGGGTAAGCAGCTGACACACACACACACACATACACACACACACAAACACACAGTGGAAGAGCAGATAATAAAGAGAGCACACACACACACAGACACACACACTATGGGTGAGCAGCTGATAAAGAGAGAGAACACACACACAAACACACACCTGAAACTGTCCACCTATATTTACTCTGCTCCACATCAAGATGACACTATCGTTATGACAGACATGACAGACTGCTGACACTTATATATTTACACTCTATGTAAGCTATTTACCGAGGTGCACAAAAATTTTGCTCTCTTGCACATCTTGGAAAGCTCTTGTTTGACAATAAATCCATAAAAGACTACTGGCCTCTATGAAACACACAAAATGAATTTATAGAAATTCCTGACACAAGAAATATCCATCATTCCTGGGCCCCAGGGCCTTAATAAGTAATTTCAACCAACAGATTGTATTTCTTATATAGAGTGGTGCCAAAAAGCGTAAATGTATAAACTGAATAGTACAAAATATCAAACCAGCATCTGAAAACAAATCTTAACAAAACAATTACTAAACACTACACATGAAAGGTAACATCACTTTTTGTAGCATTTTTGCCATTACTTTCAACCAGGTGGTCTCAATGTCATTTTTAGTGTATTTATCAGTTTACATGGGGGCCAGCAGAGTAACCAAAAGTGCAGTTTATCACATCAACAAAGTCTGACAACCAAAATAGCTGAAATTAGTTTATTTAATTAGAAAAAAATAATAATTAACTTTTATAATTAATAATAAACTTTTTGTTTTGATGTCAGGCTTGAAATGTGTGTTTGTGCTTTATTTCTTTCAAAAAAATGCCATTTGATAATTTTTCAAATAATACTAAGACAAAGAATTCATTTATTTGTGTCCAAATACTGTATATTGGTGCCACTGCATTAATCACACTAGACAGACTTTTGGAGCAGAGAGTGATGGACTGCACCGTTTATGGCAATCCGGTGTGCTTTGAATTTAATTGCCTCTTTGCAACAGAATGATTTTACCTGTTTAATAATGGATTTGAGTCTGGCCATGGCAATGACAGTGACCCATACAGACATGAGTGAGCCGAGAAAGTCACAGAACTGCAGCACATCATACTCCATGATGCAGAAGACCACAATACCTGGCTGGTCACAGGCATGATAGAACTGTTTAAAGATAAAAGATGAAAATAAAAGTAGTCAGAGGAAATACACGTATATACATATAAAACACAAATTAAACAATGTTGACATTGCAACAGATACAGATAATGACTGGGGATGATACACACCCAGCCTGGACTAATCTGTTTCATAAAAGGTATTTTAATGTCTAAACTAAAAAATATCTGCTAATGTTAACAGATCAGCCAAACAACCAAAACAACCAAAATTTTGCATTGCTTTGTTTTGGGCATGTGCTACAGATTTGTGTGCATTTTAATCCTGGTTTTAAAACTCACAGTGGAAAAGAACATGGTGAAAATATAGACGGATGCCTCAAGCAGGTATTGACTTCGGATGGCGATGGTCACGGGTGGAACAAACATTAAGTTGCTGAGACACAGGAGAAGAGTTGAGAGCAGCTGGAACCCGTATGAGTAAGCCTCAGTGTTGTCTGTGCAACCCCAGCCATCCCAACCTAGAGGAGTGCCCACAAACACACAATATTAATCACACTTTAACACGCTTCTGCAAACTACAAGATGAACTACAAGCTGAGAATGGGAACTTCCCAACTGACTTATGCAGCATCAGGTTAAAAGCAGTTGTCGGTAGGCAGTTGTTGCCTGTTCAATCCCAACAAGCAAGTAGGAGCTAGAAAATTACAGTGTTTTGTGAGACCCCTGCTGTGTTCACCCCCGATGTTAATTTCAGCAAGAAATGTAACCGCAGGATTCTAGAGTTAAACTGTATTTTAAGTGTCCAAAAGTTGCTTGATTAAAAAGCCCATTTACACCTGAGGTGTGTATTTTTTTCTTGTTAAAATATTTTCTTCACTTTTCTGGAACACAAAAGAGGAAATATTGTAATAGTTGTCTGTTTCATAATATTATTAACAATTAACTTTCAAGCCTCAACAAAGACGTAAAACCACCATAAAGGAAAATTAGGTCCATATGACTAGTGTGCTATATATTTCAAGTCTTTTGTGTGAGAATAAGAAAGAAATGTAATTATTCAATAATCTTCCTCTCCAGTGAGCTGTTAACTCTTTATTCCTTTAATATGCACATCAGTTATGTATAGGTAGGCAGTTTGTAACTTGTTACTAGCCCTCCCCAAATGTGTAAGCACTATAACTCCCTATCAAAACATTTTCCTGTTTGTCTTTGAATCCCAACCAGCCAACCACATCAACACCGGCTCAACCAATGGTGTGAGTTTGGGGCGAGACTATCTGTTTGTTCAACCAATGAAAGATAAATTTAATTTTTTAGAACCTGTCTGCAACAATCCTTATTTCCACAGTTCTGTTTGGTGAAACTAGTGATGTAGAAATTACAAAATTCAGACTTCAAGGTAACTATAAAAAAATGTTCCACAGCCTATATCCTTTAAAAAAACTAATTGAGCTTAGAAAATGCACAGCTGCATGTTTTGACAAAAGGAACAAAGTGTAAAAAACAGAAATACACATGCACTCTTCCTCTCTCTCACTCTCTTCATACACACATGCTGTTCCTTATCTGTCAGTGCTTGTAAACAGCTTCATAAATACAGATTGGATCCAGAAAGCCTACAGTTATATGAATACCATGAAGAAAATAGAATCCTGAACCTTTAACCTCTCATTGAAAATGCCAGAAAACATCCCACAAATCTCTTTGATTACGATTCCTTTATTAGTCAAACCCTGAGCAAATATCCTCAAAGGTAAATAGTAATTGAAGTTTAACTGAGTGTTGGAAAAGATGGTCAATAGAGCTTTAACAGACACTTGAGAAGACAGAAAGCTTTGCATGCACTCAGTTCAGAAAATATTCATTAAAAGGATAAATTTGTCTATGCTAATGACAAAAGAAACTATGGGTGGGATTCTGGGGGGAGAGGGGGAAACAAGGCACCCAATCTCCATAATGGTGCTCTAATTGAGAGATTGCGATTAGCATATTACTAAGGATCATTATATGTTCTCTAATTAAAAACCACTTGATTTGTGATCTCATAGTTATAAAGAGACATGATTGGCACATGTGTAATTGAATCATTTAACAAGCCAATTAGGTTTGATTGGCATCTGACACTAAAGGAGAAAGATAGTAATGGAATTATAAAACATTACTGTGATTACCATCACATTAAGTACAGGGGAGATAACACCTTGGGGACAGATGTCTTTTTTCCAGTTTAACAGAAGCCTGCATTCCTCCTCCCTTATATTCTTAACAAAGTTAATATTAAAAAGTAAAGTTGAACAGTTTTGAACAGTTCTGGCCATGCGAAGGCCAAACATACTGTAGCAGTTTGGCAATGAACACTTAATGACTTTATTTAAGAATATAAATGCTAAGTCTAATAAATAAGTTTTACAACACAGTATCACAGTTTTACATAACTATACAATTTTATTATTGGTGATCTTCGATATAGCAATAGAATATTAAAATGCCAGCTCTCTACTGATTTTCAAATTTAAATAATATCTTTTGTGTATTAACTCTGTCAACTAATTACAGAACAGAAAATAAGAAGTCTTTGCATGTGAATTACATGTGAATGAAGCTCCCACTTAAACAATAGAATTCACAGTTATTATGTTTATTTGCCCTTTTCAGAATTTGTCCCATTAATTTCAGTATGAAATGATTGCTCACCTGCTTTGCACTCGCATGCAGCATACAGGTAGTTGTTAGTCCGCAGGAGTTTGCACTGGCCGTATGTGCCACAGTCATTGATGCAAGGGGTCAGGTAAGAGCGAAGATAAACCTCAGCTGTTACATTAGTACACATTTCAAATCTATAGAGAATGAAAAGAAAAAAGGTAATTTTAACATTTTTA
>JAZGTK010001100.1:22059-45295 GCA_036877625.1 Ambastaia sidthimunki | reverse complement strand
TGATGATCTGAGATCTCCTCTTTAGGGGGGACACAAGATCGCACCTGGGGCCTCAGTGCACCACGGAGGAAATGTGTAACCAGGGGATGTTTGCCCACTGACTGGTCACCGAGAGGGGTGTAGTAGGCCGATAAAGATGCCACATAAACCTTCAGGGTGGAGTGAGCCAATTCTGCAGAGAAGTGTGCCTACAAGAACTCCAGCACTGTACCAACTGGGCAGTTAACTGGGTCAAGCTGGCAGTCTCTGCATCAAGAAGTGAAAAGTTTCCACTTCAGGGCATACAGTTTCCTCGTGGAGGGAACCCCAGTGGAGCTGGATGAGTCAGAGAGAACCAAAGGGGACATTGTGCTGTCTCGAGGGAGGCGAAATGGTCCACTTGGGCTTGACCAAAGATTCTCCACATTTGCTACACCACCTCGGGGTAAAGGCTCCATTCCCCGGGCCTCGGCCCCTGTCTCGACAGGATGCCTTCTCCCAAATCGAGATGTCCAGGGATGTGAACTGCTCTCAATGAGAGGAGTTTCCCCTGGGACCACACAAGGATCTGGTGCGTCAGCCTGTAAAGGGGGCGCGAACACAGACCTCCCTGGTGGTTGATGTAAGAGAACACCGCTGTGTTGCCGGTGCGCACCAACACTTGGCAATCTCTCAGGTCCGGGGGGGGAATTGTTTTAAAGCTAGAAACACTGCCAGCCTTTCCAGGCAGTTGATATGCCAAGTAATATGGCGACCTCTCCACAGACCATCTGCTCCGATTGAGCTAATATCAACCAATCATCTATATAACTGAGAATGCAGATGCCCTGGTATCGCCAAGGAGCCACAGCTGCATTTACACACTTTGTGAAAGTGCGGGGTGAGAATGCAAGGCCGAACAGAAGAACCTGATACTGGTAAGCTTCGTCCCTGAAAGCAAACCTCAGGAACTTCCTGTGTTGAGGAAGGATGGAGATGTGAAGGTATGCGTATTTCAGATCTATCATGATAAACCAGTCCTTGGACTTGATTTGAGACATGACCTGTTTGACAGTGAGCTTCTTGAACTTCAGTGACATGACTGAGCGGTTCAGCAGTTCAGGTCTAAAATGGGACGCAACCCCCCATTCTTTTTTGGAACAATGAAGTAATGGCTGTAGAGCCCATACTCCCTGTAATAAGGAGGGACCACCTCGATGGCCTCCTTCCTTAAGAGAGTGCTTACTTCCTGTTCCATAACCAGAGCCTGCACAGGCCCCACCAGAGTGGGAAGGACCCTGCCAAAAGAAGCAATGGAGAACCAAACTGGATTCTGTAACCCCATTCCACAGTGCACAGGACCCATTGGTCCACTAAGGGAACCAGTCTCTCGAGACTGGCCTCTGGTGTATTTAGAGTTACTTGAACGGTGTCCTGTATCGGTAGCATGGCAGGAAGACTCTGATCTGGTTGCTCTAAGGACCTCCGTGGAGGTATCGAGCCCCCCAGATCTGCTAGGTCTCCGGGCGGAAACTAGGGGAAGCACTCGCTTGAGACCACTGTGCCCTGAAACACCAGATGTGGCAGGGTTGACAGGCTGGTCTCCAGAGGGCACTGAGGAGAGATGGGCACTGTATAATGAGGTGTACACCACTCTTCTCCAGAGGGGAATGCCCCCTGAGGTCCTGGTAAGTGGCCGTCAGGACCTTTTGGTCAAAGACCTCTTAGAGATAAGACTAGAGACTAGACTTAGAGGACTTAGAGGACCCAGAGCGTTGAGTCAGCCGCACCCTTAATGGGGGAGAACGGGAGGCAATGCTCTGTTTTAGCATCTCCCTATATGAGGAGCTGGTACATGGATGAGGCTGCTCCCGTCCACCAAGGCTGCCATAGACCTGCTGATCGCATGGGCGGTCTCCGTGGTGGCACATAGAGACAGATCAGCAGTTCTCCTAAGTTCTAGCACATCCTCAGATGTCAGACCCTCACTCTCATCAATCTCTTTCAGCAGGTCGGCTTGGTATGCCTGCAACACCGCCATGGTATGCAGGCAAGCACCAGCCTGACCCGCTGCTGTGTACCCTCTGCCCACCAGCACTGAGGTAATGCCTTTAAGGATGACACCACATCGGGAGACAGATAGCTGGCTAGCATCTGTTCAACCTGGAGCATCGCCTTGTACCCATGCTCATGCAGCCCCGCCACATTACCATAGTAATTAGAAGCGGGGCTATAGATACGAGCAGAGTACGGTTTAGCCCATGATCTCGACACCTCAGTGCTCTTTTGCAGCTCAGCCTGTTCCTCTGCGGGCCAATTGATGTTCAATTTAGCCACAGCCCGAGTAACAACCTCCAGAAGCTCCTAATATTGCGGGGACTGAAAGGACTCATCAACGCTCTCTACATCCACTTCATCAGTGGATGAGAGGCGGAGAGTCGAGCCCTCTCCCTAGGGGGATGAAACCGCAGAGCGGGCTTCCGAACCCACAAAGAGAGCAGAGGATCTGGTGGGTGAGGAACAAAATAGGGACTCCAGATCCATCTGCGAACCCTATGAGTGCAGTGAAGGCTCCCTCCTCAAAGAGAGCCCCCCCATTGAACTGATTACACACTTGATTCAGAGCGTGGTTACGCTGGAGGCGTTCCCATAGCGTTTCGACACAGCTCGAGTTCCTGAAAGGTAACCAATAAGATTCAATGAAATTGACGTGTCACCATATTTGGTGAAATATTTTTTTAATGAGTTTGCTGTAAGTTTAGGGTTTTCTATTTACTCTTCTTATCTGTCATAGGTTAAACTTCATCACCAAAACCCGTCTAAGATTCTTTGGCCTTTAAATCACAAGAATGCATATCACTCTCTCTCTTTCTCTCTCTTTTTTTTCTGATTTACAAGATTTATATAAGCCTTCATGTGCATGATTTGTGTATGTTTGGCGCATGTGTCTGCGTCAGACAGGGAGCAGGTTGGGCAGGTTACTAAGAACAGGTGCGACCTGGAGGGTACAACAAGAGATGGAGCAATGCAAAAGAAAAGAATGACAATGGAGGAATGAGAGGTAAATAAACATTAAAGAGAAATCTAAAGAGCAAATGGGATGCAGGTGTTAAAGTGGGTGTAGATTTTTACACATAATCATGGAGCAAAAGTTTGCTAACACCCTGCAGTGTAAACTTATATTGCTGTGAGCATATTGTTGTTACTGGGCCTATTAAGATCAAGCATTTAATGTCTTAATAGCAGGATAATGAGCTATTTAACACAGACAGATGTTGCAGGCAGATGCTTTTATTTTCTTTCTTTAAATAGGAAATTAGAGGATTACTAACAACTCTGTTAAATGACTTTTAACTGTGTATCTTTAATTTATGTATGTTAGGAGCACACTTCTGACTGATCTTTGCTGGAAATCAACCAAATTTCCTTGAGAATAGTTCAAAAATAAAACCTCAGTCAGCGTTTACTCACCCTCATGTCATTCAAATTGCTCTGTTACATAATGTGATCTCCCAGACAGCAACTATATTCCAAAACATCTTAGTTCACTTTATGTGAAGAGCAGACTAACATTTAAATCATTATTTGCTGAAAACTTCATCCCTACTGTAGTTCCTAAATTGTATTCAGTTTAATTATAGTGCATAATGTCAGATTTAAACGTAGTCCCAGGTTGGGAAAATGTTTTTAGAACATTTTCATTAAGTAACAAAAATGTTAAAAACATTGTTTTGAAACTTTTAGGAACGTTCAAAACGTTCAGTTTTTTAGACATTGCATCAACATTATTGTTTGGTTATAAGAATGTTTTTTGAACATTTTTAAAAGGTTCCGCTAACTGCTTAGGAGTAACATTTTTTATATTTAAGAAAAAAATCTACCAATGTTACT
Organism: Ambastaia sidthimunki; assembly: GCA_036877625.1. Lineage (NCBI taxonomy): Eukaryota > Metazoa > Chordata > Actinopteri > Cypriniformes > Botiidae > Ambastaia > Ambastaia sidthimunki. The sequence goes on along the minus strand of JAZGTK010001100.1, from coordinate 41,446 downwards.
TTTGATACATTTTGATGAAAAAACTGAAAAAACTTTTAGAGTATATTAGCCAGTGTTATTCTGCCAATATTCTGTGTTAGTTGGGATAATGTCAACCATGTAAAAAAATAAATGTTTCAGAAACAATCTCTTAATAATGAGTTAAGTAATTAAACATAAAAAGGATGCCTAACTTTTAAGGATGAGTCACAATAAATACCTCTCTCTTTCACTCTGACTTCTGTTATCATGTTCTGTCTTGTTCATGTAACCCATAAAATGTATTACTCAAATATACATGCACAAAGCATATGACATCCTATTAAAATATGATAATCTGAAAATGTGATTTCTCAGACCATTCACTGCAGCAGCTTCTTATTCGTCTTGCACCAGTCTCTTAGATTACAGCAGGAATGTGTCTATCTTGCTCCTGGTGCTTGGAGCTTCTAAAAGCTGGGCCTGGATTTGGAGCTGGCACTGGGTTGGGTTTAGGCCCCTGGGAGCCCAGGTGGAGAGGGTAGGACAGCAGCACGGTATGGAGATGACACTACCTTAGTTCACCTTCAAAGGGCCCCAGCTCTCTGAGGAGAGAGAGCAACAAAACAAGTACTAAATGCGTGCGGCTCACCCTCCCTCATGCCTGTCTGCCTCTGGCATGCGATCAGCACATGCGTGCATGCACTTGCCCTTCCTGAAGTGAAGCACAGTAAAATAATCAGTGGGTCGCGGCAGAGATCCACAGGGCAGATGACACAAAAGCGTCCTTGTGTTTTGTGTAGACACTCTGGAACTACATTAGTCAAAGAAACGGCACTAATAACCACCTCAAAGATACCAACTAACACTTTTTCTTCACAGCACATGTACAGTACAGTTTTCACTAGTAAGTCTCTGCACATGGTTAGTTGACATAAAACACATTTGGAATGTTGTGGTGTGACATTAGTGTTCCATTTGAAACAAGATGCTACTAATTTTATAATTGTTATTATAAAATAAGATTATAAAATACAGCTTTTAAAACCACATATTTATTGATACACTACTTAGAAATATTTGCACATATATATTTGTATGATATGCAGAACCATTTAAAATGATTGAGTAAAGAAAAGGCAGAGAGGTTTAAAAATAAGTAAACCTATGTGTCAACTACACATATTCATTGTTGTGTTTGCATCTGAATTTGTGTGTGCATGTGGAAACCTTTGCAGGCTGGTTTATGTGTGTATAGTATGTGCATGCATGTGTGAGCATGCATTCTTGGTGAAATCAAAGACACAAACTGCAAAACTCTCTCTACAGCCAAGCCAGAGATTCTGCAGGACTACAGCTGTTTTTGTGCATGCAGATGTGTAGTGTATGCCACAGTGACTAAGGAGCATGCGGAGGTGCATACATATGGAGAAACATGCGTGTACAGGCTGGTGCATACGCATGTATGCATTTGTGGGTGTGTATGTGTGGACAGGACCTTGAGCTGTGCTCTGGGTCAGCAGTTTGTTTAGCATCAATTAAAAGCTCTGTCTTCGTCAAGGCAAGCGTGAAGGAAGAATTAACTTGCAGAGGCAGATTCCCACCAGTGTGTTATTACACACACCATCTCATCATTAACAGCCCCACTGTGTGTGTGTGTGTGTGTGTGTGTGTGTGTGTGTGTGTGTGTATAACTGCGGATGTGCTTTTATGTGCTTTCTGTTCCTTGTGTTCTGTTTGATAACTTGAGGGTTTGCCTATTGTTYCTGAGATTATCTATTGAAGTACTTTTTGATATTACCTTTTTTGTGCACCTTCTTGAATTATATACGCCACCAGTTTGCTCTTTTCTGGAGTGGAATGGTTGGTTATTGAGGAGGAACACCTACCCTTCATTGAGTTCATTGATTTTGCCCTATGGGTATGTGGTTCCTACTTCACCATAGGAGTGTTCTTTCTATCTTCAGCAACTATCTCGTTGCCTGCTCCAGAATGGACTTACTACCCCATTCCGGACAGCCCTGGTAAGCCAGTGAGGTCATCCGCCATGGAGCCTGTAATCTCTGAGCTCACCACAGAACTAGAAGCTGAGCCAGAGCCCACTCCAACCATGAACCAAAGCCAGTCTTTGTGTCCACCTCCAGGCCCAAAGTCATTCCCCATCAGTTTGCAATAAGGGGTCTGTTAGAGGACCCCTTCCCACCCTGAATCCTGCCCACCACCTCACTCATGGACATAATTTTGTAATATTCAGAATCTGTTTCTTGGTAGTACTATTTCTTTTATCCGAAACTACCCAACCACCAACAGAGCTTACCCATCCAGAGCCGTAAGCTTTCCGAGCTCCGGTCGGTTACTGCAAGAGGCCTTCTGATTAAGCAATGTAGTATACAAACGCCTTCGCACTGCTCTTATTCTCGTCACCTTTGGGGGTTTCTTCCAGTGACTGTCTGTCAATTATTTGGCTTCTTAAGGGAGTACTCTGAGCTCAGGCCAAATTCCAAGCACTGTGCCCTCCCTCCAGACACTACGCCAAATATGCATTTATGATAATTTCTGGTTATATGTTAGTGCACACTTGTGAAAGTAAATAAGTATTTCTTTGTGAAGTTTCCCTTTTCAGGACTGAGGAGCTTGAAGTACTAGACATGTTGTCTGAATGGTAATATAGCTGAATCCTGGTAATATAAACCTATGCTCTAGAGACTGTGGTTGGAAAAAGGATATGGACACACATTCAAACACACCATTATAAAACAGGGACGCTCCCTCTCTCTCTTCCAAAATCCTCCCTCTTTTTCCTCTTCTCCCCCCACTCATTCTCTCTTTCTCTTTGACCACAGTTCTGCCACAACTATTTCCCGTGTTCGTCCTCTGACTGGGCAGAGAGCACACTATAGCCCAGAACAGGAAAAGGAAGCACACACAGATCTAAAGCGTGCCACAGTCAGATTCCATAAGTTTAAAAATCCAGTTGTTTCCATAGAAGAACAGATTTGTATCTATATCTTATCTTAAACTTTTAAAGATAGATTTAACATGAGTTTGAAGATCATTGAATGATGGTATTTGCTTCTGTTGAGGCCATGAGTCTGTGCTGTTATATCTTTTTTTTAAATGTGCTGAAAGTGGAATTCTACCTAAAGAACTACACTAATTATAATCCTCCAAAAAACAGACTAATCAGAGATTCAGAGAAAATATAGTGTAGTGAAAATGTGGTGAAAGAGTTCTGAAGCAACTGCCCACTGCTATAAAGCACTGTGAATGATGTAATAGAATCTGATGTATGATGTAAAGGATACTGATAAAGATCATATTTAGTCTATGTAAGCCTGTTTTTTTTATAAATGTTAATGCTCAAGCAAACAGTTTCATGACCATCATAATCCTTCTGTGATTGTGCAGAGAATGGAGTCATTGATGGACTCTGAATACAAACTATAACTGCATATTCAACACAAAATTGCAACGAGTATGTTTTTGTGAAATCAAATAACCTCTGTGACAATTAGCAGATACTACATAAACTACTTAAACTACTTCCTGCTTAAAGTCTAGCTACATCTTGCTACATACTATTTAAACAGCCAGAAACAAACCATGAAGAAATTTAATGAATTTTAACATTAAGATTTTCTGATTGGTGTACTCTTAATAGGCATCTTTGTTCAATTTTGTAGTAAAATATCCTGAATGTAACAAAAAATTTCTTTAGATAACAGAAAAGTTAGATAAGCACCAACAATAACAAATCTTGTTCAGAACAGTGCTTTTAGGGAAGTTAATCTTAACAGAACATTCAACACAAGAACAGAACACAGTGAGGTATGATGGCATGCTATAAATGTTTCTGATACATTCTACATATGATTGTGTAATCACACATATTGAGTTGAACATTATCTAGGGTTAGATAGATTGGGGATAGATTGTGCAGCTGAGTTGTTCTCTGGTAGTTTCGAGAGGGGAGCCCTTCCCAACTGCGTATAAATAGGTGGATATTTTTACCCCACAGTTTTTGCGCAAAGCCAGCCCTGTTTGATTAGTGCACTGCTGGCCTCTGGCAGACACACTTATTCATGAGATTTTCCCTCCCTTTTCCTCTTCCCTGGAGAGAATGGAGAGATACTGGATGTAAGAAAAGAACATCTTACTTCCTTTAACTCCTGTAGATGCATCTCTTTATCAGACCCCCACATACAGAACACACCTAATTCAGGAACAGAGACATCACTTTTGCACAGGAAAAATACTAATCTCTCTCTCTCTCTCTCTCTCTCTCTCTCTTTATCTATCTCATTATCTGCAGTCTTGTTTTAAACTTTAGGATTTAGGTTTGGGATTATTGGCAGTTTATAAATAAAAGAATAAAATTTTAAGCTTCAGTAATTTCACAAGATTACGAGCATTTTAGTCTAATTGCTAGCCAGATGTTTTATTTAGAAAGTGTTTGCTAATGTCATAGAAAGGTGATCATGCATTCAACATTGGTTGCGGTTTGGAAAATTTGGAAAGCAGGGCCCAATATTCCATCAAAACGTTTTTCAACCACTTCAAAACTGAATTGAGATGTTTTTTTGTTATATTTACTCTCACTTTTTGCATATACAACAATGATCACATATGTATAACACTTTTAAACATCAGGAACCACTACTCACCTATTTGGCAAAGTTTTATCTGACGTGGCCACCTGAGATGCTTTGCAGATGAAAACAATGGGTATGAGAGAGCTCCTCCAAGATGAAGGAAAAAGAAAAAAATGAGGGAAACATGCTGGGGTTCACACCAGGCTGAGGCCCACAGTCCTCCTCTGCCTATCATGCTCGCCAACATACAGTTTCTTGAGAACAAGTTGGATGATCTCAGAGCTAGAATAAGATTTCAGTGGCACATAAGGGACTGCAACATCCTCTGTTTGACCAAAACATGTCTATACCCCTCGGTATCAGATGTAGTTGTAACACTGTTCAACAACTTGTTCTTTGGATGGGCAGGGTAGCTGAGGTTGGTAAAACAAGAGGTGGAAGTATTTGCTTCAAGAGGCGTGACCCTGGGAGCATTACTATATTGTCGCGTTCCTGCTCACAGAATCAAGAGCATTTAATGATCATGTGCCATAATGATCAGATACAGGTGGTGAAGCACTGGTCCGCCCAATCAGAAACTGTGTTACAGGACATGCTTAATGACATGGACTGAGACATGTTCCAGTCTAGCACCGCTGACATCAGCAAGTTTGTGTTATGTTAGTGGAGTGGCTGCATATAATTCAGCACTTATGTCAGGAGATATAAGCATCCTCTAAAACCCTCTGCCGTGGTGCAAGCTGACGGGTAGATGAGCTGAACACCGTTTATGCATGCTTTGAGGCAGACCGCACAAGCACCAGCCTGTCGATGAGTGCAGTAGAAGAAAGCAGTGTCACCAGAGAGGAGTGCAAAATCACCATATTAGAGGACAAGGTTCGTAGAGCTCTGAAGCTAGTTAATTTAAGGAAAGCGCCTGGCCCGGATGGCATTCTCTGCGGTGTATTAAGATCCTGTGCCGATCTATCTGGTTTGTTTACATCCATATTTAGATTTAATGAGTTGCTTTTTCAGTCTGTGGTCCCTTAAACTGCTTAAAAAGAATCTGCCATTGTTCCTGTACCTAATAAAAATAAGCCCTCTTGTGTAAATGACTGTAGACCCCTGACACTCATGTCACTAGCTAAAATCTTTGAAAGGCTTGTCAAAAACACTATCTGCTCATCCATCCCTAATAATATCAACTCACTGCAGTTTGCTTAGCACCCCAATAGATCTACTGAGGATGCCATCTTCCACACCACTCTAACCCACACAGACAGCATTAAGGGGTATTATATGAGGCTGCTGTTTATAGACAATAGCTCAAGCTTAAATAATATAGACCCTCACAGACTGGTCTACAAGCTCAGGGACCTCTGACGAAATGCCATCCTTTGCGACTGGGTTTTGGACTTTCTCTCAGGCAGACCCCAGGTTGTAAGTGTGGACAAGAATGCCTTCAACATCGTCATCCTGAGTACAGGATGCATTTTGAGCCTACTTTAATGAGGTAGAGAAACTAATATCATTGTGTCCATCGAATTGACTCTCCCTGAATGTCAACCAAACCAAAGATGTTTGTCAACCTTGACCTTTCTCCCTCAGACCATCAGGCTCTTCAACATGGACACATCCCACACCATAAGGACTGTGGTAGTGTAGTACTATCACCAGAATATGCAATTCACTATTTACTTCAATATGTAAATTGCTAGATAATACTCTGCTAATTACTCTGTTAATACTTGCAGTTAATATTCTGCACATGTTTGGTTCTTGTTCTTTTCTGTTCTTTATTCTTTTAATCTGAATTTTAGTTTTTATATTTTAGCTTTAATTCAGTGTTCTAGGTCTTTTTGGTCTACAAAGTATATGACAAATAACATGTTGAATTTTAAATATTGTGTGAGGTCATGTGAGGCCTACTTAATCCCATTGGCAGATGCCCAACACATCTCTGCTCACTTACAATAAAATTAGACTCTTTGTGATGCTTTACGATGAACTTTAGTTGTGCTTATTATTTCTTGTGGGGCTTTAAATCATAAAAGTATATCAAGATGTCAAAGTAAATATTTTAAATACAGTGCTCTTAATAAGTAGTAGGATGGTAAGAAAATATTTGCTCTGTTTGCCATGGAGTCAACAAATCTTTTTGTTCTTTAATTTAAAGATGAATGTGAGGCAAAAGTATAGAATGTCATGTTGTGCATATGTAAACCTTAGCTCACCTTTAAATGGGTCATTTTTTTTATTTTATTTGGTTCCCTGAGGTGTAACTACAATATTACTCAAGTTTTTTGCACATAAAACATTGCCCAAATTAAGAAATTAAGTAGGTTATGCCATTTTCCAGACTGTTTTTGTCCTGTGATTTTAAAAGTCAGATTTGTGTATTCCCCTTTAAGAACTTTGGGTGTAATCGTTAATGTGTATGATTGTGTAAGATGTGGCTAACATCTTATCCAATGAACAGCACAGCCAGGAACAGTACAGCGTTTGACTGGTATCTTACTGCTATCACAATCTTAGTCAATTCCGGTCTAGCCTCCAATCATAATTCCGGTCTAGCCTCTCCAAATATACCAGAGGCCGGTCTTGAGAGATTGGTTCCCTTAAAAGACCATCTGGCAGCCTGGAAAGCACTGCCACATGTGTCTCAGTGGGTCCTGTGCACACTAGAACTAGGTTACAGAATTCAGTTTTATTGCTGTCCGCCTACTTGCGGCAGGGTTCTTCCCACTTTTGTGGATTCAGCGCAGGCTCTGGTAATGGAGCAAGAAGTAGATACCCTCCTGAGGAAGGAGGCCATCGAGGTGGTCCCTCCTCAGCAGAAGGAGGCAGGACTTTACAGCCGCTACTTCATTTTCCCAAGAAGGGTGGAGGACTGCGTCCTATTCTTGATCTGCTTCTTTTGAACCGCTCAGTCATGAGACTGAAATTCAAGATGCTTACTGTAAAACAGGTTGTGTCTCAAATCAGGTCTGAGGACTGGTTTGTCACGATAGATCTAAAAGACGCCTATTTTTATATTCCCATCCTTCCTCAACACAGGAAGTACCTGAGGTTTGCTTTCAGGTGCGAAGCTTACCAGTATCGGGTCCTCCCTTTCGGCCTAGCACTCTCACCTCGCACCTTTACAAAAGTTGTGGATGCAGGTCTGGCTCCCTTGAAATCCCAGGGCATCCGCATACTCAACTATATCGACGATTGGTTGATATTAGCTCACTCAGAGTGCTTGGGGTCCAACTTCAAGATGTTGTTTTAGACCACATAAAGCAGTTGGTGTTCAGACTAAACACTGAGAAAAGTGTGCTTTCTCCAGCACAGAGAACCACTTATCACAACCACGATGCAGGCACATTTGTCACTGTGAAGCAGTTTCAACAACTGTTGGGCCAACTGGAGGGGCCTCATGAACAGCAGGCCAAACGGGATCACATTGGACGCAGCTGCCATGAGGCCCCTCCAGTGGTGGCTAAAAACCAAGGGGTTTTCCCCGAGGGGAAATCCTTTCCGCGACAGAAAGCAGGGCCTTAGATATATGGAAGAAACCTTGGTTCCTCAATCAGGTCCCGATTCTGGGAGCTCTTTGTCGCTGTGTCTCACTTGCAACAGATGCATCCCTCTCCGGTTGGGGGGCGGTCATGAGTGACAACACAGCTGTAGTATCTTATATCAATCACCAAGAAGGTCTGTGCTCACGCCCTCTTTACAAGTTGGTGCACCAGATCCTTGTGTGGTCCCAGGGGAAGCTCCTCTCCCTGAGAGCGACTTATATCCTGGGACATCTCAATGTGAGAGCAGATGCCCTGTCGAGACAGGGGCCGAGGCCCGGGGAGTGGATGCTTCACCCCGAGGTAGTGAAGCAGATATGGAGAATCTTTGGGCAACCCCAAGTGGACCTCTTTGCCTCTTAGAGACAGCGCAATGTCCCTTCTGGTTCTCTCTAGTTCATGCAGCTCCTCTGGTGCTGGATGCCATGGTACAGACCTGGCCGAGGCTTCGTCTGTACGCTTTCCCCCAGTCGCTCTGCTCCCAGGAGTTCTGGAGAGATTCCACCAGGATGCGGTATCTATGTTCTTTGTGGCCCCATTCTGCCCGAACCAAGTCTGGTTCTCGGATCTTGTGGCTCTCCTGGACGGCTCACCTTGAGAGATCCCCTTGAGGGGGGATCTTCTATCTCAGGCAGGGGGAGCCATCGTGCACCCCCGCCCAGAGCTGAGGAGGCTATGGGTGTGGCCCCTGAGGGGGCACAACTTGTAGCATCTGGTCTCTCAACAGAGGTTGTTGAGACCATCCTCCAATCCAGAACTCCCTCCATGAGGAAACTGTACGCCCTGAAGTGGAAACTTTTCACTTCCTTTCAGAGACTGCCAGCTGGACCCAGTCAACTGTGCAGTTAACGCAGTCCTGGAGTTCTTGCAGGCACGGCTCTCTGCAGGGTTAGCCTACTCCACCATAAAGGTCTATGTGGCGGCAATATCGGCCTTCCACGCCTATATTGGTGCTTATACAGTAGGTAGACACCCCCTGGTTACACGTTTCCTCAGAGGTGCACTGAGGCTGAGGCCCCAGGTAGAAACTTGTGTCCCACCTTGGGACCTGGCTGTGGTACTAGAGGCCCTTTGTGCTCCACCTTTTAAGCCCATTGGGGAGATTTCTGAGACATTTTTTGACCGTTTCTCTGTGACTAAACAACTGTGGGAGGAGCCAACAATGCATAAAATTGTAAAATATGTCACAATAATAACAGCACAGAAAAAAATAAAATGCAACTGCACAACATTTTGTCTGCAACAGGCTATATAGAAAATACTGAAGAATTAAACTTAAAATATGCTATTATTATGTCATTTTAAAACTGGAAATTTTTACTTTGTTTAGATGGTTTTCTGTAATCTCCCAATCAATTAACATGTAAACATAGAATAAACATGAACCATAAATGTTTATTCTTTATTAAATTAAGTCTTTAAAATTATTTTTGGCACAAACCTCCTTTCTGTGTAAATTAGCTTGGCCCAATTAATTTTTTAGCAATAATTAATCAAATGACAAGAATCAGGGTTATAACTGGGCACATATTCATATATGCAGTGCAGCTGAGTGCATTCTACATTTTATTTCCGATTTGAGGTTTCATCCTTGGGAGTTGTTGAGGTTTACTCTTGCAGATCTGTGTCTGTTTGTTTTTTTGTCTCTGTGTCCTGCTTTTGTTTTCTCATTCTTTAATTGTTCTTAAAGCTTTTGCACCTCCAAAGTCTTTGCAGATGTTTACTGTTTTTAAACAGCATTGTTTCCCTGTGATACAACCTAAAACACAAACAAATGTACATACACTAATGTGAAAAGGTAGGGAATAGAGGCAGCCCTTATCACTACTAAATGTTTAGGGTAGATATTACATGTTGGATAATGAATATTGAGCACATGAATAAATGAGTGAGTCAATTATTAGTCAAGCAATCAAATAATCAAGGGTGGTTTTAGGGTCAGTGGATAGACATGGATGCATCTAGGGTCCTGGGTAAATATAATATTGCAATATGCTGCAAATTATTGTTGCGGCTTCAAGTCTGTTAGATTTTTTTCAATAAAAATGTTTTGTTTTAATGCAGCTAAAACTGTAAACAGCATTATATGCACATGCACTGAACATAGTTCTATGTCGTGGTTGCTAGGTGGTTTTAGGTTTGTTTAGAGGCTGTTACAATTAGTGCTTTTGAGAAAAAAAGATGGATTTATCATAGGTTCATGACATCATGCCTCTGTTTTACGAATCGCAAGTGACTTGTGTCCTAAAGTATGGAAACAAATTTATCTAGCCCAACTGTATATTACACTCTGCTTTCAGATTTATATCTCTGGAATAACTGTACATAATATTACATTGTAAATACATTTGGATGGAGGGAATTTCTGACCAAAATCAACACACAGTTTCCTCTAATTTGTCTGCAGAATAGATCGTTGTGCCGTAATTTGAATGGCACACGAAGTAAACTGCAATATGCAGTGGACTTTATGCCAATAGTATGAAGTCTGGCCTGTGCTGCAACAGTGCTGAGCAGAATCTATGAATGGTCTTTATTTGTCATAACAATTACCAGACATTAAGACTTAGTGGGAAACACAAGGTGGTAAAAACTTTACTAACAGCATTCCGGGCCCTGACACCGCTCATTCTTAAGCCAAAGAGAAACTTTCTCCACTGAGGAAAAATGTAATTTTCCTCTGATAAATGTCTGTTCTTTCTGTAAGAGTAAGCCATCTAGAAAACAAAGTTTGCTGGAGTCAAAACCTAGATATAATACTGAATATAAAAACAATGTTTATTTCTTGATTGATCTGTTGTTCTATCTGAAGATAAAACATATAGCTTGTAAAATGTGGGAAACTCAGATTAGCACAAAAACACAAATGAAGTATTGTCTAATGTAAGCCAGAGAGGGCAATTAGTAAACAGCTTGGAATACATTGGTTATTGGTTTGGATTCCTAAATGCCTCTTATGTGCAGGAAGGTCTGTAAATTGTTTATCTGGTACCACATGCAACTGAGGTTAATTTTGAGCTTAGGGCTGTATATGTATATTGCTGTTACTATAAATAACAAATGAGAATATACACAGACAGAAAACTACCAGCGGTATATATTTGATGGTAATGTTAAAGGGATAGTTCACCTAAAAAAGTTTTGCATCATTTGCTCACCCTCATTGCATTCCAATCTTGTATGACTTTTATTCTTTTAAGGAACACAAAAGAAGATATATTAAGAAAAGTAGTTTTGTGACCCTACAGTTTAAGTTAAAGGGTGCCACTTTCATTTTTGGGTGAATTATACCTTTAATGTTTGTTCATGCTATTCAAATATAAAGTTTACTTTGCTATCATATGATGTTGTGTTGTGGATGTACAAATTCCATTTAGTAACTGTAGGAAAATATACAGCTGTGAAGATTGTAGTTGGTGTAATGATTATACAGACTGTTAAAAGATCAATTGTTTATATGACTTGTATAACTCTGGTAGCAGGTGACTCTTGGATGGAGCCACAGTAGACGGAAAGCAGGAGGAATTTGTGTAGCAATTGTAACACACAAATATGGGCTTGTGGTGATCCCATAGGAACAGAGTTCGAGTTTTAATGTGACAAAATCCCAAAGATCGAGGTAGAACTTGTTATTCTAAAATCTTGAGTAAATTCAAGGTAGTGATGCAAATTTATGGATAAATACAATGTTAAAAAAGTTTATTTAATTGTATAAATCATATAGTAGCCATATATTTACATGAAAAGATAACACAACTGCAACCAATGCAGACCAATGCAGAGAAATAGGTTATTTTTCTTTATCTTTTTCCCGATAGGACAGTGACATCTAACAGGAAATGAGTAAAGGCATCTTATGGGTTCTTGAAATGATGCAGTATAGACTCGAGCCTGTGTCCCTATGGGAGCACCTAGATATGATGTATGTTCACAACCACTGCACTGCGGCTCCAACAAGGACTTCCAATGTTATCATAAGATGTTGCTAAGCTTTCACAGTGTCAGGGCAACCTGCCAAATTATAGCCTTATTTGTATATTACACAACTGCAATTATGTTTTATGTTTTGCAAGTCAAACTAGAGATGGGAAAGTGTTAAGAAGGGCAAAACCCAATTTAGTGGTATTGTTGAAGAAATGTATTAAGCATAATTGACCCGTCTGTCTATGTTTTTGTGGCAAAATCACAAACCTTATCTAACATAAAATTTAAAAATTGCAAAAGAAAAAAACTATATTAGGTATAAAACTACTATATTAACTTAATAATGCAGTGATGTTGTGACAGACAGTTATTCCTCAGTAATTCAGAGGAGGGGTATTTAACCATTAGTCCATGGTTATTACAACAGTGATGTCAGGAGTTGTTAAGATTTTACTCAATTATGGTGAGTGGTGATGAAGCTCTGGTTAGCTTCGATTAGTAAAATCTCTTCTGACTGAAGCATATTTACTTTCACAGACAAATCAATTCTAAGCTTCTATGTATTTATGGAATTGTCATGTAATCATGTGAATGAGCAAGTACACAGTGAATGAGATAATAATAAAATATCAGTTTGTTTGTGTTTAGTCTTTCTTGTGTCTGTGTGTGCCTGGATATATGTTATGATTGTGTATGTTTGTATGCTGTTGTTTTTGTTTCTCTAGTAATTTTTGGTTGGAGGCCAGGCTGTGGCTGTGTAATCTCTGACATAAACATTAGATAAACAAAAGAAAATAAAATGTATGATAAAGCATATAAAAGTCAAGAAAATCCCTGCATTCCAAAGATAAGTGTAATGATAAGGATCAATAACAATTTGAGGGCTTATTGAAGAAAAGCAACAGTGAGTGTAATTGATTTTTTTTCTATTGGCACTAAAATTTCATAATAATTGAACATTTAATCCAATATAAAATATAAAATGTTGGTTTTTGCATATTTCTTTTACTATGCGGCTTTACCAGACCTTAAAGGATATAGGCTGATAGCAAAGGTGCTTCCGGTGTAGTTAAGGTGGAAGAAGAATAAGAATTGCTTCACATAACATATTTCCAACGGAAACAGTCTGGAATACTTTTATGATAATTGCAATTGCTGCTATTATTATTATCATTATTATTGTTGTTGTTTTTGGGTCATTAATTTTGTCTCTCATAGGTTGTTGTGAGAGTTTCTGTTCTTGGCTCAGTGAAGCGTTTGGCTCAGACTTCGGTACTTTCGCTCTGCCCTTGAGATAGTGCAGACACACAGCAGATAATGTTCTAACACTAGAAACTGAAAACCATCAGGAAATCCTAACAACACACTCCCTCGTCCTTCTCTAGTGTGCTGAAGAACAGTGGCACAGCTCTCAAAACAGACTTAACATATACTGTCACAGCCACAATGACTGCTAAATGCCTCTGTACATACACGTCTGAATCCTAAATGTTTTTAATTTTACTAATTTTTAAAATCTGTGCTGAATAATGTATCTACTTCCTCTGTTCTGAGGTAAATATACAGTACTATACTAATAAGAAACCCTGCAGTGTGTTTAAACATTTAGGGGAAATGTTTATTTTATAGCATAATGTCAAAGATATTGACAGAAGTTTTATTATATTAATGTTACAAAAAATTTAATTATTCAAATTAATTGGTCCAATAACCTAAGTAATTAGGCTACAAACATTTATCAGCCAACATAGTTGGCACATAGGAGGTTGTTGCAAGGTCTACCACTCAGAAATAAAAGTTTTAAATCAACAGTCTAATGGTACATTCCTTTCAAACTAAATACCAACATCATATTTTTGTAAAAGCTAAACATATACATTGTGACAGATCAACTATAATGAAGCTTTTAATAACAAAAAATCTCAGGACATAGATATTTCTCATAGCTCCATGTTAGGGGCGAGATGTCACAAGTTACAATTAATAGGCTACATTATCTGTTAGCCAAACAGTAATTTTTGTATGTTATATTTTATGTTAACTGTTTCACTGGTTGTTTTGTCTTTCAAAATATTTTTTTTGTAGTTTATCAGTATTACACAATACTTATGTAATCGTAAAGATGAATACTGTGTAGGCGTTTGTGTAGATTTTGCTGCACAGGCACATCCTTTTATGATCGACACATCTAGACTTCTTGTCAAATTAGTTCGAAAATAGTAAATTGTTGTTGTATTGGGCGGCTGAAGGGTTAATTGTCCCGTTCCCACAGTCTGGGCTTTTGCGCACAAGGTCAAAGATCTCATTTTACCGAGCGCACGTGAGCGCTGGATTTCTGCTCGAGTCAGCACGCGAGGCGCTGCAAATCCAGGAGGTCGCGGCACAACTGAGGGCCTGAACTTACACTCATACCGACTTTTTTAAATTACAATAAATCCCAAAACGTACGTCCATTTATATAAATATATATATCATATATGGACGTTTAGCGTTCATTTAGGATGTAAAGGTGTTAACCTTTGTAACAGAAAGTTTAAATCGTGTTCTTTTCTATGCATATAGCCTATTTATTTTTTATTTTAAAAAATACATAATCCCTGAATTAATGTATATTATAGAACATTACTTATATATAATTATATATATATATAATTTTATATAAATCAGAACATGTCATTATGCATCTGCCCGTTTGAGCGCAAAAGTTAGACCGTAGCAGCAAAAAAAGTCTGTATGACAAGGACATAAGCTATCAAACAAACCGACGAAAATCATTTCGCCATCGAATTATCTGTTTTTCTGTTGGTTATTAATAACTCTATATAGTGATACATAATAATAATGCAATATGCAGTTTTCCTAAAAGTTGCAGTTAACTCAGAGACAGAAACTGACGCATAAAACAACCGGCTACTCAATCAATGCCATTTCACTGACTTTAATAAGCAAAATAGGAAACAATTTCTTCCAAAAACAGCAAAAACGAAACAGAAACCAGCCTGAATGGAACAATCCGAATTGAACTCTATTCATTTTCCATTTATACAAACAGATTTGAAAACTAATCCCCTCATAATACATGAAATTAACAAAACAACAACCCGCTGCTGCAGTTTACATTTGATATCAACACAGTTGAATCAGTAATAAACCAAAAAGACTGTTAGATGCATGAATTTTTAACAATATTTTTTAGATGCAAGCACCATGCTTATTCAATATGATCTGACAGTTTGTTAATTTAATCATTAAAATAAAAACTATGCATCTGGCCAGCAGAACCAGAATCTCAACTTAATAATAAAACAAACAATAAACAGAACAATAACATGAGACATATAATTTTCATTTTGAGATTATGCAGAACCTGAATCCTTTATTTTTTACTGACCGGCAGGAAAAAAAATAAAGGAAAACATTAAACATTGATCATTTGAACTCTCCATTGAAATACATGCGTAATTTTCATGTTAGACAATAATACACAAACCCCTGATTTAGGAAGCCTACACCATCGAGCTGGAGTATAATAACTACATTTTGAAATGTTGCTTTATAAAACTGGCAGCTCATATAGCTCAAAAAATGTTGATGAAAGTGTGCCCAAATCATATTCATCAAAAGTAAAAAGATACGACCTATAAGTATTGCTTATATTATATAATAGCAATAGATTATACAACAGTCTGTATGAAAGCAGGACTCCTTGCTAATCAGAAGTAAGACTTTGAGCACCAGTTCAAACGCGTGCTTTAAATTTGCCGATTACCTAATGTATCTGTGCAGTATGTCTTCCTTATAGGCGGTTTCTGCTAAAACAAACAATCAAAAAAACTGCCAATACCAAAAAGTGCGCTTCTTTAAGAAAGTTTGCTTGCTTTAAACTAAAAAAATGCCCACTACTGGAAATCTATTCCAAAACATGGAACAAAAACATAGAAGTTGGAAAACAATCAGCTCTTCGTTGTCGGTTTGTAGGTTTGCTGTTGCATATATTTACAAGTCCAAATAAACCCATATACAATGAGCGACTGGAGAGCCACTTTTATCCCCCTAAAAGAGCTAAAGATCAAAAACATGCTCTTTATGATACATAATGAAAAGAAAGAAAGAAAGAAAGAAAGAAAGAAAGAAAGAAAGAAAGAAAGAGACAGTGTATAAAATAGAAATTATTACCATACATGTCCAGCATGCAGGATTAATATCTTAATGCAGAATTATGTGTTTGTTTTTGTTGTTTTTCCTTTTTAATATATATCTATATATAACCAAGCAGGCAATAAACCAATGAGATGTTGCATAAAGTTCCCCCTGTCGCCAAACTCAGTCGGGATAAAACAGGAGAAGTGTAAGGATTTGCATAATCTGGTGCTCTCAACTCTGACTTTTTATTCTTGGCAAAGTGGAAAAAGTCCAAAGTTCCTCTCTCCGCTTAGCACAAACAAAGTTTCATTACTTTTATATTTTTCCTGAACAACCAAGAACAAACAAAATGGAAAGTTTGTATCTGACGTTATCCTAAATACAAAACTCAGCTCCTCGATTTTCTTCTGTGGGTGATATTTCTAAGAAATGGGGTAAAAGTACTACAAGCAACTAATCTATAATTTCCCAGAAAAAAACATTCTAACACGTTCTTCGTATTTTAGTTGACAGGGTTGATGGTGATGATTACATATGGGGTTATTATTTCTCGTTGGTTATTCTATGAGTACATCTGATGTTATTAGAATGATCATAATAGTAATGTCTCTCAGGTATGAGGACACTCACATGAAGAACTCTGGAGAGGACGGGTTGTCGCTCGTGGATCCTGCCTCACGGAACCCGTTCGCTCCGGTCAATTTCTCGCACTTTAGTTTGTAGGCGTCTCTCTCTCGGGCCAGCCGGTTGATCTCTTGCTTGAGTTGCTCTACCTGGTTGATGAGCTGGGTCTTTTCGTTTTCCAGTACGTGTTTCTGCTGCACACGCTTGAAGCGACAGGACTGCGCGTAGCCCCTGTTCTTCAGGGTCCTGCGCTTCTGCTTCAGACGGATCACCTCATCCTTAGTGAAGCCCCGCAGGTGCCGGTTGAGCTCCCGTACGGACATTGACACCAACTGCTCATCGGAAAAGCGGTCCTCCACGTTAAGGCTGGCCCCTACACCGTGATGACCCTGCTGGCCCGGGTGGGCGTGCGGGTGGTGATGGTGATGATGACGGTGGTGCAGCTGCTGGTGGGACCCTGGGGAGGTAGAAGATGGGCTGTCGGGGTCCTGACTGTGATGGTGGTGATGGCCGTGCGCGCCGGGGTGACCTGGCAGGTCGTCGGGATGATGGGCGATCCCGCCGTACTGGTGGTGGTGATGTTGCTGCGCATGGCCGTGGTGATGGTGTGCGCCCCTGTACCCATCAAATCCTCCAGCCTGCAGCTGCTGCTGCACATGAGGGGGCGGAGGGTGCCCGTGGGCCGTGGCACCAATCAGAGCCTCCACCGCGTCTTCGGGCGTCAGGCTTAAGGTCTGAGGATCAATCTGCTGCGGGTAGGCGCCGCTGGGCATCCAGTAAAGTTCCTCGAGATGGTTCTTCTGTTCCGTGGGGCTAAAACTCGGAGAAGACGGGACAGAGCTGCAAGGGGTGCTGATCGGGGTTGACGATACAGAACCCTGTGGCTGAAGGCGATTACATTGACGTATGTTTGAACGGTCGTGCACCGCCATGGCCTCTTTTTTCACCTCAAATTTCATTAAATCAAAGTCATTGACATATTCCAACGCCAGCGGGCTGGTGGGCAACTCGGGCCCCATGGCGAGATCAGCGCTCATTGTGTCCCTGTTCTTCAACAAAGTGTTTACCAACGTCGCAAATACCGACTTTTGGTTTTCTTCCCCCTCTTTGCGCATGCAATATTCTGGATAAGTGTCCAACCGCGACGCGCTAGAGCGCTGGATCATATAATGTCCGTAGAAATATTAAAACAAGCAAAGAAAAACTTTTGCACTAATGTACTGCAAAAGATATTTGCATCATAAGGGTACACAGACCTCGTTAGCGGCAGTCTTTCGTTTCTACTCACAGGACAGTAGAAAGTCTCGGAGCTCAAGTGCGCGTCCTTTCTTCAGACTTGAAGTCAAAGCATAAATAAAAGACAAAAACAAGTATCGGTGGAGGGCTCCCGTCCCGATCCGGATACTCCAAAAATATGTCCTTAAGTCAATAAAGCAGCGTTGAGGTGACTGGGCGCTGTGTTTTCCAGCTCTGCGCTGCAGAGAATTGAGATCGCACTCGCTCCTGAGTATTCAGACTGTAGCAGGACGCCAGACTCCTTTGTACGTATTATACGCTGCGTTCTTGTGACGTCAGAGGGGGTTGGCGTCCAATCAGATATGAAGAATTAACATAATGGTCGATGCCTGCGTGTGTAGTCAGCTGACGAACTAAAGAAAGGGAGAGTGGTTGCGCTAACAACCAGAGAAAACTCACTTCGTTGTATTGACAGATTAGGTACGTGCGACCATCGGGAAGTTGGGTGTTCTGTGCTGTATGAAAAGTAAAACATGGCATAGTTCCATCACGTCTTTCTCTTTTAAAAAGTTTTGCACAATTCATACTCTATATCCAGCTGTTTTTTAATGGAAAACACATATGCTACCACGCATACTTGTTTAATCTTCGCAGCAGCAGGTATACATGAATTAATCTCCATTAATTAATTATTATCTGAGTAATAGTTCAATAATACATTAGTCAATTCAATGAATGTTTAGGCTATTTTTTGATAATAACTATCTACTAATCATCTACTAAACTAATATTTAAAGTAAATGTTCCTACAATTACATTTTAAATCCAATAGTGTGCTTCAATATTATGCAGTATAACAAAATAACATATCTCGTATCTCTTTTCAAGTCTGTTATTATTGTTGCTGCTTTTGTTAATTTTATAAATGAGAAAGCTAAAGACCTATCAGGTGTAAAGCTGCGACGCGTTTTTATTTGTTTGCTTAATTTAACACTACTCACTGAAGAGAGATGCTGGTGACTGTTTCAACATTAGCGGGCCTCAGTGGATTTGTGAAAACTCGCCCAACGCTGCCCCCATGTGGCATATCTGATCACTGTCGCATTCACCTGCTAGCTTTACATCAAGTACAAGTGTAAGATAACAGTTCATCCGTCAAAAAAAATCAACGATTAATTAGAATAAATAAATATCTTACACAACTGAATTTGGAAAGACCCAAACTTGGGTGTGTCTCTGAGTAAAAGAACAGAAAATAGGTATAACCTCAATATAACCGTATTATGTCATAAACCGTATTTCATACTAGGTACAGCGTTTTAGTTAATTGATTATCTGTGTTAGGCAATGTACACAACACATTAAGAAATA
>JAZGTK010001100.1:0-22009 GCA_036877625.1 Ambastaia sidthimunki | reverse complement strand
AATCGAACTCTATTCATTTTCTATTCATTTTCAAAATTGATTCCCTTATAATACAGGAAATTAACAAACAAAACAACAACCAGCTGCTGCAGTTTGGGTTTGATTTCAACACAGTTGAATCAGTAATAAACCATAAACATTGTTAAATGCATGACTTCATAAAAATATTTACTAGGTAAAAGGGTGCAAGCATCTTGTTTATTCAAATCTGACAGTTTGTTAATTTAATCATTAAAATAAAAACTGTGCATCAGGCCAGCAGTATAATAATAAAATTTACAAAAAGCTGAACAATAACATAAACATAATTTTCATTTTGAGATTATGCAGAACCTGAATCCCTTATTTTTTACTGACCGGCAGAAAAAGGAAAACATTTATTATTGATCATTGTAACTCTCCACTGAAATACATGCGTAGTTTTCATGTTATGCAATAATACACAAACCCCTGATTTAGCAAGCCTACATGATCAAACTGCAGTATAACTACTACACTTTTAATTTGTTGCTTTTTAAAACTGGAAGCTCATATAGCTAAAATGTTGTTAAAAAGTGTGTACAATCATCAATCAAAAGTAAATAAAATTACATAAAGTATTGCTTTTATTATATATAGCAACAGATTATGCAACAGCCTGCATGAATGCTTTGAGCACTAGTTCAAATGCGTGCTTTAAATTTGCCCATTTACTCTAAATTAACCCGTATACAATTACATGAGAAAGAAAGAATGAATGAATGAATGAATAAAAAAAGAAGTGTATATAAATTAGAAATAAAGGTGTGTATAAAATTGAAAAATCCTACATGTCCAGCATGTAGGATTAACATCTTAATGCACATTAAGTGCTTGTTGTGGTTGCCCCCGTCGCCAAACTCAGGCTGTATAAAACAGAAGTTTAAAGTTTTGCATATTCTAGTGCTCTCAGTTCTGACTTATTCATGGCCAAGTCGAAAAAGTTCCTTTCTCCGTTTAGCACTAACATGGTTTTATGAATAGTTTTCTTTATTCCAGAACAGCCATAAACAAACAAAATGGAAAGAATGTTTCATCTGACGTTATCCAAAATATAAAACCCAGCTCGTCGATTTTATTTGGTTGGTAATATCCCTTGGAAAATGGGTAAAAGTACCACAAACAACTAACCTGCAATTTCCCAGAAACATTTTAAGCTCCCGTACGGACATGGACACCAACTGCTCATCAGAGAAATGGTCCTCCACGTTCAGGCTGGTGAAACGGTCCTCCACGTTCAGGCTGGTGCCTACACCGTGGTGACCCTTGGTGTGCAGTAGGTGATGATGGTGGTGAAGCTGCTGGTGAGACCCTGGGGAAGTAGGAGAAGGGATGTCGGGGTCCTGAATGTGGTGGTGATGGCCGTTCGTGTCTGGGTTACCCGGCAGGTCATCAGGGTGATGAGGGATCTCGTCGTACTGGTGGTGGTGTTGCTGAATATGGCCGTGATGGTGATGTGTGCCCCTGTACCCCTCAAATCCTCCCGTCTGCACATGAAGGGGTGGAGGGTGCGCAGGGGCCATGGCACCAATCAGAGCCTTCACCACATCTTCAGCGTCAGGCTTAACGTCTGAGGATCAATCTGGTGCGGGTTGGTGACGCTTGACATTCAGTAAAGCTCCTTGAGATGGCTCCTCTGTTTCCATGGGGCTGAAACTCGGGGAAGATGCGACAGAGCTGCACGGTGTGCTTATCGGGGTGGAGGATACAGAACCTTGTGGTTGGAAGCAATCGCACTGACGTATGCCTGAACGGTCGTGCCCAGCCATGGCCTCTTTTTTCACCTCAAATTTCATTAAATCAAAGTCATTGACATATTCCAGTGCCAGCGGGCTGCTGGGCAACTCAGGCCCCATAGCGCAATCAGCACTCATCGTATCCCTGTTCTTCAGCAAAGTGTTTACCAATGTCACAAAAACAGACTTTTGCTTTTCTTACCCGTCTTTGCGCATGCAATATACTGAATGAGTGTCCAAACGCGACCTCAAACTCAAGTGCTGGATCTTATAGTGTCTGTAGAAATGTTAAAACAAGCAAAGAGCAAAAGCTTTCTGTACTAATGCACTGCAAAATACATTTGCCTCATTAAGGTACACAGACCTCGTCAGCTGCAGTCTTTCGAGTCTACTTAAAGGACTGGAGAAAATTCTCGGTGAGCATGTACACGTCCTTTCTTCTTTAACTTAAAGCATAAATAAAAGACAAAAACGAGTGCTGGTGGAGGGCTCCCGTGCCCGGATAAATTATGTCCTTAAGCCAGTAAAGTAGCTTTGGAGGGTATGGTTGTTTTCCAGCTCTGCACTGCAGAGAATTGATCTCGCACACGCTTCTGAGTATTCAGACTGTAACAGGACGCCAGACCGCTCTGTACTTATTGTAGGCTGCGCTTTTGTGACGTCAAAGGGGTCTGGTTAAGTGAGAGTGGTAACAACCAGAGAAAACTCAATTTGTTTTATTGACAGATTTATGTTCGCCTAACAAGAAGCTGGGTGTTCTATATGAAAAGTAAAACATACTTAACTCATTGAACTAGTTCAACAGTTTTTGAACAGTTTTGCACCATTTTACTCTAATATCTAGCTGTTTTGCTGTGGTGTTTATTAATAGAAAAACATATAGGCTACCAAGGCTTTTAATAAACATCTAAAATGAAGAATATGGCCACAGTGGGTAACCACTGTCCCAGAGCAGCTTCCACGTCCCTGTAAGTTTTGTGCCTCCTGACTCACAGATAAATTGGTAAACATGAAGGAGTCATGTGTGCTTCCGGGCCATCTTGAAACAATGTCTGTGATCAAACCCTTATGGTCACAGATCAACTGGCAGTTGACTGCTGCATAACCTTTGCGGCATATATATACATGGCCATCCACAGATGGTGTAAGGATCGGGATGAAGGTTCATGATGTGTAAAAAATACTGTTGTATTTCTGTGAAGTCCTGTCTTGATGTTGGAAATTTGATGTGTTCTGCAGCAAGTGGAAGTAATGCATTGGTGACCGCTTGAACAGCTCTTGACACTGATGCCTTACTTAGTCCAAGCCCATCACCAAGTACCTGGAGAAAACTGCCTGTTGCATAAAATCTCAAGGCTGCTAGGAGTTGGACTTCAGGGGGCAAGGCAACATTTCTCCTGGTAGCACGCATCAGCTGAGGTCCAATTCTATTCAGTAGTTGGGCTATTTGTCCTCTTGGCAGATGGTATCTCCCAATTATAGCCATGTCATCAAGGATATTCAAGGGGTTTTGATGCTGTCTAATGAAGGCATTAAAGTCACCAGTATACTTCTTGGTTGTCTCTGTCTTTCTCTGACTCTCAACTGAAGAACACGCTGTAGTGCAGCCATGATTTCATTTTCCAGTCTAGTGAGGTGTACACTCTATATACTATCCTAACTTGCTTAAAGGAACCATGTGAAGGTTATCAGGCTGTGATAATGTCTGCAATATATATATATTTTTTGTCTGTACATGTAGAAATGTACAGGCTAGATGAAGTATATTTGTGCTACTGTCACCCATAATATATAGATTTTATATAATAATATTGAAACTTACATGCTTATGTCTGAAAATAATTATGAATCATTAGACATTCACTTCAGAAACACTTGGAAGAACTCATAAGATTTTTATAGTATTTCATTGGGCTATAGGCCTTGTGTGGTTCAACACATGGATATCAAATACATTGTAACAACATAGTTTTATTAATTTGAGTTATTCAGTTCACCAGGACCTGCAAAACACATTGTACAGTAGGCTGAGTCATAATATAGAAAACATTTCACATTGCACAAGAAATGACAGAAATTTAATAAATCCCCATTGAATAATAATCATACCTAACTCTTTTGGCAAGATAACTGGCACAAAAATGGAGGGCCTTGCAAACCTCAACTCCTCTAGTACAAGTCCCTTCTTCTTCTAAGGCCAGCTTGGCCTTCTTGAGCTCAATAAACTGCTGTTGAAAATTGTTGTCCCTCTCATTGGCTTCTTTACGGCATTATCTGATGTCTTTCAAGACATCTAGTTTCTCCCTCTCCAGCTGCACTAAGTCCTGACTAAGTACTGGGCTGCCTGCCCTGTCCATTGCCTGTTTCCTCATTTTGTCTCTGCCTTGTGTTTTTGGATTTACTAATAATCTTCTGCAACTGGATTCTTCAAACACACCTGAGTGTCGACTCACTTACAAGAACGCGTTCTCACGAGTTCGTGTTAAGTGCATTTTTGGGAAACGCACGTGGAATTGTGGCGGTTCTCTTAAGAGCTAAGATACGTCGTTATCCGGAAACCAGGCCCAGAACAGAATTTTCCTCCCATTTCAAAAATGTTTATTTCTTTATTTCTCCACATGTGAATACTACTTGGAATCATAAAACACAGGAACGGTTTGTAATTTAATTTAATAATTTCGATTTCAACACTCATTAAACCAGTTCTATAATTTAAATATATTTTTTACAGCACGCTGTCCTGCTAAATTTATGTTGAAAATCCGACTGCTGAAATAAAGCAAAATAAGAAATAAACGCCAAATGTTATCTTATAATAAGATACAAGTTAAATCTAAGTCATTCGGAATTCAGAGTTTGCACGTTATCAACCCGCTATTTATCCATTAATCCATATTTCAGTAAATACGTTCATAATTATTTTGCTTATTTTGCATAATTATTTAGCTAAGGCTGATTTTTAAATGTCTAATAAGCATAATAAATAATCTTCCTTCCATCACAGCAGGATAAAAATGACTTATCTTCAACATTTATTTCAAAATAACCAATTCAAATAATCCAATACATCAATTTTCCTCTAATCTAATTAAGGTAATGATAATATTGACTACTCATTTTTTGTTCATTATAACTCACAGCTGCATTTCTGGAGGTATTGTAGTGAAATACCATATTTTCTATCTATGTAGGCTATATATAGCATGAATTTAAATTATTTAAGGAAAACGTTGGGTTTAAAACAAATAAACTTTTTTTTTATTTTTTTTGCAGCTTTATGAGGTTTAAATGTATTAACAGTACTTGAACAACTATGCTTTTAGCATTTGTAATTGACCGCTGGTGTTCCTCTAAAGGAAAGAAGAACTAAAGAAGAACTAAGGGAGCTCATTCTTTTGGAAGAGTTTAAAAACTGTGTTCCAAGTGCCGTTGCAATGTATCTTAATGAACACAAAGTGACTAAATTGTCTGATGCTGCTCTTATGGCAGATGAGTTCGTTCTTACTCACATGTCTGCTAGTTATTTGAGCAAATCTAAGTTGAGTGTCACTGAGAGAAAAAAAAAGATGGTTGTACACCAGAACGCAGTGGCAAAACATTCTGACAATAATTCAGTCACACGCACAAAAGGTGAGATGGTTTGCTTTTATTGTAGGAAGCCGGGACATCGAATTTCAGACTGTGTTATTCTCAAAAAGAAAGAAAAATCTGTTAAACCTTTAATTTCGCATGTGAACTCCTCTCCTGTTCAGTTTAACAAGTTGGTTAAATGCACAGATGTTCCTGAGGTGGAGAATGTTAAAAGCAGTGCTGACTTTGCCCCGTTTATTACTGAAGGTACTGTATCTACCTCATTCTGAGAAGACTGTGTCAGTACGCATTCTTAGGGATACTGGGGTGGGGCAGTCGTTCTTGTTGGAAGAACTTTTGCCTTTGTCTGAGCATACTGCCACTGGATCTCACGTGCTGGTCAGAGGTCTTGAAATGGGACCTGGGGGTCCCTCTACATCGTATCCATTTTAACTCTAAACTTGTGTCAGGTGATGTAGTGGTTGGAGTGCGTGCTAGACTTCCTGTTCCTGGTGTCACGTTCACACTCGATAATGATTTAGCCGGGGGAAATGTCTGGGATAAGTCGGATGGTGGTGTACCACCTATTGTAATTTCTGATGTAGAGAAACTGGATAGGTCTTCTGACTGTCCAAATTTGTTCCTGGCATGTGCAATAACCTGAGCGATGATCAAGAAGTGTGTTCTTGATGAACCTAGAAGTATTCTTAGTGACACCTTTATTGCTTCTGAAAATTCTTCTCCAACAGAGCCTAGTATGTGTACAGAAGTTGATGATTTGACCATTGTGAAACAATCCAATGTTCGTAAGGCTGATGAGACTGATTTATTGGTTGAAAGTCTAGTTGTTTTGGATGACCATGTTAACACTTGATCTTTGTCTCCACTTTATAGTTTGACTCGAGATGAATTGATCCAAGCCCAGCAGGCAGACAAAACTCTTTAAGATTTGTTCTCCTTAGCTGCTAGTAGAGGAGGAAATGAAAACATGTCTTCCTCTTATTTCCTTCAAGATGGATTGCTTTGTAGGCAGCAGCCTATGAGTTCTGATTCATCATTTGATCCTAGGATTCAAATTGTAGTACCTCTTACATTTCGTCAAAGTATCCTATAGTTATCACATCAGGGCCTTGTTGGTCACATGGGGGTAAGGAAGACATATGATAGAATCTTGAGGAAGTTTTATTGGCCTAGAGTCAAGAGGGATGTGGTTAATTATATACGATCATGCCACATTTGTCAAATGACTGGTAAACCAAACCAAAAGGTTCCATTGGTTCCTTTACAGCCCATTGCTGTAGTTACCACTCCTTTTGAACATCTGATTTTTGATTGTGTCGGTCCTTTACCACGATCAAAGGCCAGGCATGCTTACTTGCTCACTGTGATGTGTCAATGTACACGTTATCCTGCAGCTTATCCTTTGAGATCGATAACCACAAAGTCAATTTTAAAGGCTAATTAACAAGTCAATTCACAAGTTCAGTCTGATCAGGGCTCAGATTTTTCAGACAATTCTCTAAATTCATGAAACAACTCAAGGTTAAACACAATATCTCGAGTGCTTATCCTCAGAGTCAAGGAGGGCTCAAAAGATTCCATCAGACTTCCAAGTTACTTTTGAGATCGTATTGTGTTGAACTTGACTGTGACTGGGAGGATGGACTTCCTTGGATGCTTTTAGCTATTCGTGAGGTTGTTCAAGAGAGCACAGGTTTTAGCCCAAATGAGTTGGTGTTTGGATATTCTGTCAGAGGCCCTATTGCTGTTTTGGCAGATTAATGGAATGCATCTGATCCGCCTGAGAATGTTTTAGACTATGTGAGCAGTTTCCGTTATCGACTCTATGAAGCCAGAGCTATTGCTCTTCGAAAATTAGGTAAGTCTCAGGAAAAGATGCAGAGGTTGTTTGATCAGAAGCCTAAGTCTAGAAGTTTTCAAGTAGGTGATCAAGTGTTGGCCCTATTGCCTGTTTTGTCTAGTCTGTTTCAAGCTAGATTTACTGGACCTTGGACTTTTCTGATCTATTAAACACGCCTGATCGTTGGAAGAAGACACAAGTTTGTCATGTTAACTTACTGAAACCTTATGTGAGTCCTGTACCTTCTTTGTCTGTTGAGGTGGTAACAACTACAGAGTCTGTAGATCTGAGTGTTCCGGCAGCAGCTGCAGAGACGGTTGACAGTTTGGAGAAGAACGGACCTTCTCGAGGTGTAGTGGAGGGACGTCTCAATAATTCTGAAATTCTTGCTAATTTAGCTTGTTATTTGTCTAATTTGTGTGAAGCAGAGAAGACTGATATAATTAAGTTGGTAAGATTATTCCCCTCTCTCTTTTCTGACGTTCCTACTCAAACTCATGTCATTGAACATGACATTGATGTTGGCCTGGCTCAACCTGTGAAACAACATCCATATTGAGTAAATCCTATAAAAAGGAAGTTGTTACAGAAAGAGGTGGATTACTTACTTGCTCATAATTTAGCAGAACCTAGCTTTAGTTCTTGGAGTTCTCCCTGCATCTTAGTAAGTAAATCTGAACATTCTTACCGTTTTTGCACTGATTACAGGAAGCTTAACTCCCTGACAAAGCCTGATTGTTTTCCTTTGCCCAGAATTGATGACTGTGTAGACCGTGTGGGTTCTGCACAGTTTGTCAGTAAATTCGATCTCCTGAAAGGTTATTGGCAATTGCCACTAACTTCTTGTGCTAAGGAATTATCTGCTTTTATTACACCCGATAGTTTTTTACAGTATACAGTTATGCCTTTCGGGGTTTGAAACGCTCCCGCTACATTCCAACGGTTAGTAAATCGAGTGTTGTCTGGGTTGTCCGGATGTGAAGCTTACCTGGATGATGTTCTTCTTGGTTGGATCACCTCACACAAATTCGAGAGTTTTTTGAGCGGTTATCCAAAGCTAACTTGACCATTAATCTTGCCAAATGTGAATTTGGGAAGGCTACAGTGACCTATTTGGGTAAGGTAGTCAGCCAGGGTTTTGTAAAACCTATAAACGCCAAAGTTGATGCTATTTGTAATTTCCCCACTCCAACTACCCGACGTGAACTAGAACTTTGCGAGTGTAGTTACCCCGCTGACTGACTTGTTAAGCCCAAAAAGACCTTTTAAATGGTCAGAACAATGTCAGAACAATCACGACAACCATAGAAGGATATGAAACAGTAAGCACAACAATAAAGAGATAAAAATATAATCGAAACTCTTCTACGTAAATAGTTATAAGTTACTCAGAGAACAGTGATTAAGGCGGACGAGCAAAATAGGAGAAGACATGAAATAAAATAGTTGCTAAAAAAAATCATTAATCTTGTGGGGATCTCTCCCGGCACACCGGCAACACAAAGAGGGTCCAGAGAGCGGGAGCAATGAAGTCAGTGACTCACTGCCAATTGCTTGTGAAAAACCCGTCAGCCTTAATAGACTTTTGCTGATATGACACTTTTGCAAGCAGGTGTTGTATTAACACTCTGAAATAAATAAGAGGAGATTACTCTGTTTTCAGATCGTTATCTGTGCTAAATCTATGGATGTTGTTAACGTTTGTTTACAGTGCCAACGCTAGCCGTACACATCAAAACGAATATGTTCTAATTTTAACAATTAAAAAACAATCTAATCTAACAACGTAATACAGCTCGCAATGATTGTTGAGCTTGATGTGGTAGCATCACACGCTGAGAGAAACCAACAGGTTTGTAAAACTGTCCGACGTAAAATAAGCAAAGTAATGATCTGTTAAATGTCTGGGAATCCGATTAAAAATAAACAGTAGCCATGCATCACGGCCATGTCTTTCGGTGAGGAGGTGATGAAAAGTTCGCACACCTATGAACGCGACTCGCCATTTTGCCCTAAACTTCACAACGTCGCTGCTACAATAACCGTAGCAGGGGCGGATGTATGCAAATTATTTTCGTGAGGAGGGGGGGAGTGAGACACTTATGACGTAATAAGGTGCACTTTTCCAGATCGAACCATTTTCTGGCACACTTTTAAATCATAAATGTATATACAATGGAGTGGTTCAAAATGTCTAGAACTTTTCCTATGTTCTTTAAGGATATACTGCCGTTTTCCGACAAGACAAGAAAAAAACGGATTTTGACAAGGTACCTTGATTTCCATTATGCAACATTTTTTTGTTTGTTTTATTTAGGGCGAATTCAGACGAGCTTTTCAAACACACATGAAAATGAACTTTACAAGCAGCACAAAGTAGACTCACACTAGGTTGTATTTTGTTATGGACTACTTGTACAGCAGTTTTTACTTGTGAATATATTAGCCACAATGAGGTGTTTTACAATTATTGACTGAAACAAAGAATTCTGTCTTTAAAGAAGCACTTTAATAATTTCAAGCTTATGTTTATACCAGTTTCCGGTTGAATGTGCTAACACACACAAACAACATTGCTTTTTGTAGAATTTTATTTGTAAAATTATTTTATAAAGTCATTTTATATAATTATAGGATTATACTTTTACTGACATTCTGTCTACTACCTTATGCCCACCCAGCCCAGCCCCCAAACCCCAGCAACAACCCACCTAGCCACATCAAGCTTTTGATAAAGGAAAAACTTTTTTTGCCAAAGAGCAATTTGACTTCTACCCTGTATAATGCCTTATTAACAGGAACAATGTAGAATGGGGCATGTCAGGGTTCACACTTTTGCCACTATCAGTTTATCTCCAGTATCATCCCCACACAAACAGTTTCACGTTAGGTTAGGAACTGATAGGAGTATGAAAGTTTCTTAAAACACACATAGGTTAGCTATCACACCAGTTGATGTCACTTTCAAATGGTTCAGTTACCATCTATACATTAAACTAACCTTTATAGCATGGGGTGTTTGACAAAGTAGTTGTAATTGATTAATCATGCTGTTACTTTAGAGTAAAGTCTAATCACACAATTAAAGGATAGGCTACTGGAAAATATTATTCAACCATGAGGCAAAGGCAAGGATTGAGGACTTACAGCATCCACACTCATTTTGCTAACTTAAAAACACATACTGAAGTTTTTGTCACATCTTACCATCTTCATGCCTTATGCTAGTTTCTCTTTGGCCCTTTATGCCATGTACATACCTTAAGCATCGAACCTTGCATTTACTGCGGGTCAGTGGTTATCTAAGGTAGCAGGAGATCAGATCTCTGAAAGAGCTTAGAACTTAAATATATATATAACAGAGAATTACACATGATAGGCTGACTTTATGTTAATGCAAAAATAAATAAAATTAAATAAGTATAATGCACATATTAAAAGAACCCCTTAATTAAAGTCAGGCAAGTAAAATAAGTCCAGTGTTATGTAATTATAGGTTTAAATTTCGATGTTACAATGTAATGTTTTAATTTACAATGTTTTTAAATTACAGTTTGGTATGTTAATTTTATTAATCCAAAAATTATAATGTATTATTGATTACAGAAAGGAACCTAATTTGTTTCCCCATTGTACATGGATCAGAACTTATCACACAATCTTACTAATCACACAATATGCATTTTCATAAATGCAAAACATAAATTCTTGTTTTTTACTTCTGATATTAAGATTAATATAAACACTTCTTTTTGGTATTCACCTAGTTGTATGCTTTAGATGATAACTGTATATGAATGCAGTTATGAATAAACTTATATTTAAAACACAATTTGTTGAAAACTGACGGGATTGCCAGTGTGCATTAAATGATTTTCCAAATGAAAATTATTAAATAAAATTTTTAAAAAATTATGATAACGCTAAAGGAATTGGACTGTGGACAAAAAACTTGTACTGACAAAGAAATAGGAGAATCAGTTTTGCTAATAATGAACCAGCTAGATGACCTGTTATTTACCAACTATTAGTGGTCAAGTGCGCCCCCTCCTGGTTTATTTTTAACAGCAGCTTTTTGAACAGGGTAGGCTGACTTCTGGGGTAAAACTACATGCATTTCTTGTCTTAACATAACTTGATAGCAACAAGATGTTTACAGATTCACAACTGAAGCCCCCATTCACTTGGGAAACCCAATAGACCAACACACATATATTTAAAGCATTGCAATCCAAAATATATACTATGTACTTCCAGTGTATTTTCTGTTGTTCAAGTTTGAAAAGTTCCAACGTATTTTTAATGAATTCCAGGGAAAGTTTCTGCAGAACATTCATAGTTCCTATGTGCTGTATGATTATTGTCAAGTTAACAAACACTGATAGATACTGGATGGACTTTATCCGGTCACACAGCAGGTAATTTTCTTGGCTTTTATTGATAAAACACAGCTACTGAGAAATAGGAAATGGACCTCAAGATCACAGAAACAAAACAATTGTAAACTAAGAAAGAAAGCAGGAAAGGTTAAATGAATAATCAAAACATCTTGTGGAAATCTCAGAGCATTGGAGGTGCAGTGCACAACTGTTTTCCTGCTCTATCGATATACGAGGTGAGATATGGTGCTAGATTTAAAATTGAGTTGGTGATTGGGCACAAAGTTATGGTGAGGGCTCTTGCGTGTGCATGCATCGCTGGCATAAAGGCTCATGCACATGTCACATGACACCTTGGAGCAGTTTATGCAGGTGTAAGAGGCCCCCGGCTTGTTGCAAAAGCCACATCGGGACCCGCCCACACTTAGCCGCTCACCCCCCTCACTGCTGCCCGAGCTGACCACTGAACTTGTGCTCATAGCTGCAGGTTTACTTGGAAACAGCTTGACATTCATCACAGTTTTGTCCAGCAAGCGTGAGTGGGATTGAGCATGGGGAAGAGGATGGGAGTGAGAGTGCGGTTGAGTGTAAGAGTGAGTGTTAGAGTAGACAGACAGCTTCTCCTTCATGGACACGTAACCATCCAGAGGCCGAGAAGTTTTATTGTAATCTTGGAAGCCACAACAAGGCGTTGGTTCGACTGAATGGCAGGATGAACACAGGATCATGTCACACCTCTGGCACGAGGACAATGATGGGAAGCCTATTCCACAGCCCTGACACTTCATCACATGCCCCTTTAGAACCCAGCGGTCTTGCAGTTCCTGGTTTGGTGGCCTGGAGGGCATCTGATGGCCACCCAAACCTCGCTCCGTGTACAGGTCCATCTCATCAAGAGAGGACAAGTGGTAAGAGTATGGCTCAGATGGTGGTGACTGAATCGGGAAGAAGTCAGCTACTGGGCTATATTTATCCTTCATGTCCTCTTCAGTGTTGACAAATAATGGTTCTTTGCGAAGACTGAGCGAGGCCTTTAGCACTGGCTTACTGGCGTGATGCCAGTGTCCTGCACTGTCTGTAACATCCACTGACTTGGATGGCCGACCCCTTCGCTTTAGGTGAACACGTTCAATGTCCCCTGGCCGCACAGACAGGCGGGACAAGTCACCTGTAAGTCTGTCCCGTCTGTGGAGGGTATCAGCACACCCAGCTGCATCCTCCCTGGTGTGCCTCCTCACCTCTACTGCCTCCAGCTCTGAAGCAGAACCCCGAGACATAGACACTACCTCACCAAGGAGACGGCATTCAGCCTGGGTGAGGAGCAGTTCAAAGGCCAGCTGTTGAAGGTGGGTAGCTCCACCTGGATGGTCCCTAACACTGTACTGCAGCTCCTGCTCTCTTAAGTAGCCCATGGAATGCAGCAGCAAATGCAGGTCTGTGTCGCATATCACAGATTGCAACTGGTAGACATATGGCCCTGTAAAAGTCTGTAAGAACAAAAAAATGTGATTACACTCTCAAAAAGGGAATTTATGAAAATGATTTTATGATTCATTTTATTTATTTTAACTGTGTTGTCTTATATTTTTACAAACACAACTGGGAAAATTTGTAATTTGCCTTAAAAAATCTAATAATGATCCCTAAATAATACTGGGCAATGTGACTGTATATAACATGCAACAGTGAAAATGTGCGTTAATAATAAACATTTTTTGTTGAATTTTAAGCACTATATCTTGATACATGTTGATGTGATTTAAAATTACTAATTTTTCAAAAAAGAAAATAATATAAGCTTGTTTGATTTCGGTAATACCACCCTTCCTGTCCCTGTATATTTTTGATCAGAAAAATTTCTGCTAACTACAATGTTATTTACATAGGAAAGCCTCACTGAAGTCTTATTTATGTTGACTCACCTTTATGCATCTGAACTCTTTCTTCCACGGAAAGAGCAGCAAGTTGGTACATATCGTTTCCAATGTTGAAAATGCCATCTCCAACGTTTGGAGGTTTGCACCTCTCTGAGTCTGTAGTGAATTTTCCACAATGTCATAGAACCTAACCATACAAAAGCGCTGGTCTGGATCTGGCTGGTATGAGCCTAGCAGTGCTGTTGCGGTTGAAATTAGTGCCTCTCTAGTCACAGCTCCTTGCTTGTCTCCTCTTTCACCTCCTCCCTCCTCAAGCTGGATCTCCAAAGACGCCACATACCTACGAAACAGGTCTTCTCGCAACTTGGCATCCATTGATGGCAGTGGGCTGCGTAGTTCGCAACCTCTTAACTCATGCCAAAATCCAGACTTTCCTAAACGGCACCCCTTGCCATCTTAAGATGCCTCTCCCACTAGACGTTGGAAGATGTGGAGAGGAGAATGGTGCAGTCTTGTGGGAAATATCAGCAATCTATGATCATCCTCTAAACTGCAGGAGGACAGTACAGAGAGTGAAAATGTGCTTGGTTTAATTTGGATGAATGACTTGACCAAGGCTGTTTCCTGCAGTAGTGTGCATCTCTGCATTCCTCTAGAGGAGCAACATGACATAAGATAACGGTTGAACTGGGTGCATAATAGACACTCTTTCGTTTTCAGTTTTCTCTTTGGCCTTTGCACCTGCAAGTGGGTTGAAGGTCAGGGTTTGTGGAAATGGAAGCATATTAATAAGGCCATGTCCAATGCTGCCAGCTGTTGACAGAAAAACAATGTACCTTAGAAAAACAACTTATCTTAGAGCTTTGCCTTATGAAGCAGAACATTATAAAAATGGGTGATTAATTTCTGTGGAGTTCTACAGGTGCCAAGATTTTATGTTCATTTTTTGTTGGCCGAATGCTGGGAGCACCTCACCACAGAAAACTAAAAAAGTTTGCTTCCTAGCATTCCTAGTAAACATGTGTCTTCACTGGACTGTTTTCTCAATTCAGTCACATCAGATAATGCAGTGAGGGTAAAACGTCTTTACAGTGTAATTTAAATCATGCATTATGTTGCAATTACAAAACAGTACCAGCCAATTGGTCCACCATTGGTTATGCAACTTTTTTACTTGTGTTTTACACTTGACAAGTGTTAATATAGCTAACTGTATAGTTAATATCATTTTTTATGGACGAGAATACATTGAACATTGACTGCAATTACTAAAATGTCTAATCTGTATTAAATACAGCTGTCTAAAAGGTCAGTCTTTGAACATCCACATTCCTTCTATAGATACAGAACAGACATGCGGTCATCTCAAGCACCTGTAAGAATAACAACACGTGAACCTTAGCTTCACATGGACAGAAATCAGTGGGGCATTTAGCAACATCTTCATTACCATGGAGATCGCCGTGAGGTTATTAACCTCTCCCAAACTCAGCAACTGAACAGGACAGAGATGACATCTACACTTGGCATGTTTCGTAGAAAAACAGGCAAGTGCTGAATACAGTGTTTTTGTGCACATTGATATAAACATATCATAGATGACGTATGTTAGCCACAGAGCTAATTTGACAGTCTTCTGCCCTGACAGTAAATAACGCTGGCAAAGCGTCTCTCACTCACATCTGATTTATCAAACAGTGTTAAATAAAAGGAAAGACAGGAATAAAGTAGTTGTTTTACCTGAATCGTTGAAACATCATCTTTGTTTACACAGATACAGTTAGCGCAGCACTGCTAACATTAAATCAGCTGCAAGGCCTTTACAATCCACAGCACCAAAATAAACCATACACCTCCTACAGATACTGCTTTAATCACCTGAATCAAAACAAGACTTTGATGTAAATACTCCCGTTCAGTATCAGCATTAACTATGCCGCCCTCCTGCCCATCATCCAGCGCCTCTTACCTTTAAGTTTCCGCTGGAAATCCCCACAGCCGCACTACGCATGTCCCAAGCAATACTTCCCAGCGCGCTCCCGCAGCAAGAGCTTTGAGAATCTTTTCGAGTCGATTCGGCTAAATGATTAAATTTGAAACGTCCGTTCTAACGTGTTCAAAGTCAACTTTATTGTCAATTCTGCCACGTTTTAGCAAATTGCGTTTCTCTCAGACCCAGGGTGCAAACAGATAACAGAAATCAAAAAAACAATAGATACAAAACAAAGCATGTAGTGCAAACAGTGCGGATATATGCCTTCCCAGAAATTTTGCTGTTATTTCTTATTAATAAAGTTGTTTAACTTGTTTTTTTTTGTCTTGTACTAAGGCTGCCGTATTAAATTTCAATTACCATGGCTAAAAATAATTTACGGTAACGGTAAATAATTATAACGGTATCTATTGAAGTAATAATAATAACAAAAGCGACAATGCTGTAAATTCTATAATAATGCTGGGCCATGATGACACTATGGAGCATACAGTGTCATCAATGTAGCCAACAATAATACAATACAAAGTAACCATAACAGACACTTGTTCATTGAGTAGGCATGTTGACTTCCCATTGTCAGTAACATTTTAACATTACGCTTGATTAAAAATAAGCGCGTATGGGTTGTGAGTATAGCACTTGTTGACATCTTAATTTGTTAAAAGATTACTTGTAATTATATAGATTATCCTGAAAATTGAACCAATACAGTAATTTTTACAGTTTATAGAGAGTTCTTGCTGTCCACAGGATTTGTACCTTGGTGTATAATTTATTCCTGCCTTTTTTGGGTGGGAAAAGAACAGCTGTCTCATTCATATTTAACATTGCACAAACTCACTGGCCTATGTTGCTACTTTCAATTTCAGAAAAATAAAATTCAAAGACTACAGCTGAAAATAATAAAATATATTTTCTAAAATTAATATTGTATGGCAAAACAGTGCTTTAAAAAAACAATAGGGAACATTTAAGGGGTAAGCTGCCTACACAATAACAGAAATGCTGAACTGTAAATACACTATTGTGATATAAATAGCTTTAGACCACGTAAGAATTATGAAAATAAATCAGTTAAAAGGCATGTTCACCACACCGATTAAACGCAGCCCAGCAAACGGGTTATTTTTGTGCCATTATTAAACAAACAAATACAGCGTTTTGCAAATAAACACAACCTGCTTTGCAAAGGAAAACTCGACTTTCAAACAAACAAAAAGTAACTTGCACAAACACAAGTCAATTTGAGAGAAAATGCAGAGGTATGAGCAATCTGATCAGAAAATGCACTAAACAGCACCATCTCCTGTGTGCATATGAACTGTAAATAGTCTAAGTCCAGATATGCTGAAGACACAACTGAAGCCCCTCCATCATTGTGTGAACCACCTGGGAGATGTGATCAATGGAAAAACACAGATAGGTTGTAAATTACTTAATAGATATTAAAATCTGGAATGCTGATCTACTGATTAGGCTAGCCCTTTTGGAATTACAGTTGGAATACAGTTTACTTTATTATAATTATATTAATGTAAAACAACAAATAAAGGAATATGAAGAACAAAAACAAATGGTAAAAAAATGTTTCTTAACTTACCCATGATGTTGCTATAAAGTCACTGTTTTTGACAGAAAACTGATAACATTACCCCCTTTTCAATTAAATGAAATTTCATTAAGTTAATCAAAATTTATAAGTAAGCTACATTTTGTTCATGAGAAGCCATATTAGCACATTGAAGAAATATTTACCAATTTACACCACATATGTAAGTTCATTTCATGTTCAACTTTTAATAATTTTCAAATATTTGCAAATATTTAACTTGCAAAAAAAAAAAAAAACTCTAGATTTAAAAAGACTTGTAAAAAAATCCAAAGTCTTTGGTACCACCTAACCAAGTAAATGAATAAATAGTAAACATACTGAATTACACTTAAGAGCACAGGGGGGTATTCCATCAAGCTCGCTAACTTCAAATCCTCGCTAACTTCGATAAGCGTCACTAGTTTTAGCGAGAATTCGGTTTCATTACTCTCGCTAACAGGAATCCCAGCTGAGTTATCGGGGTAACATATGCTTCTGAACTAACCTGCTCCGTGGCAAGTTAACTATCAGGCTTAACCAGGCGGCGTTACAAAGAATACGTACCTGTAGTAAACAGAGTCTCAAACAAACAGTTCCTCACACTTCCCGCTTGGTTTTTCGTGTTGTCCGAAAACAAAGGTGACAATGTCAGCAAAAATGAATTTACATCACATTCTTGGTTAGTTTTGTCGAATTCCTAATTATTAAAATTAAAAAAAATGTATTGTTGTCATAATGTCTTGAAATATGAGAATTGTTTTACAGTGGCACATTCTGCAGGGAAGAAAACAAAGACTGACTGACTGACTCACTCACACACACTCGCACACTCTCTCACGCGCGCACTCTCACGCGCACTCTCTCACACGCACGCTCTCTCACACGCACGCTCTCACACGCACACGCAGCAGAAACAGTTTCTTCGTCTAAGTCTCTAGTTGTGGCCGCTTCCTGCAGACAAAGTGATGAAACTTTAAAAAATAACAGACAACCAGAAATAACTATGGTTTCTTGTTCAATAAATACTTACACATTAGTCAGGCAAGGTCCCAGTTTAGGGCAAATGCCAACTCCTCTGCCAGTGTGAGATTTTGAGGGGGACTCCCACTTTTTTGTAGCTAAAATTAATTTTAAATCAAATTAAGGTACCATTTCAACTACATTACTAATTTCACTGAATGCCAATATTAGCCTACTTACCACTTACCACGTTTTTATGCTTTGTCTTCACCTGCAAGACAGTTCTTTTTACATTGACACCACTCCTGTTAAAAGACAAGATAACACAATTTAGCATATTAGTTGGCATATTAGTTAGTACTTTACACATTTAAAAAAGTAAACCTGACAAGAAGCTCTACATATTTGGACTTCTTTTAATTAGTTGAGTGCTCGTGTTGAATCTCAAACGCGGGTCTCCCACGTCATAAACTGTGACAATTCCACTCCGCTACTGACAAGTCACGCTTACAACGACTGATATACAACATTGATATACAAGTTAACTTACGAATTTAAGCCATCTCCCTTACCTTGGCAATAGCATCAGTATTACCCTTCCTTGTAATAGTGCTTCTGTTATCTTCGTATAGTTTCAAAAGGAGCTTTTGCTCAGCGCTGTTGGGGAAAAAAATCAGCGCTTTTTTGCTGTCCATCAGCGACAATCGCTGTTCTGGGCTTCTTCTGTACCCTGTGGGCGCGGTTAACGCAAGGTTTGATAAGCGTGGCTAGAGTTAACTTTGATGAAACGGGGCTAAAATGTGCTAGTGGAACGACTTCAGCCTTAAGTTGAAGCTGCCGCTAGTTCAAACGACCCTTAATCAGATAAGCGCCGCTATCTTTAGCGACTTTGATGGAATACCCCCCTGGTGTCACTCAAAGCAAACATAATTCTATTACAAACATGCTTGTAAAAACTATCATGAATTTCATGCATGCTATCTAATACAATTATTCTTGCACCTTACTGTATCTACATCTCGGGCTGCCACAGCTGTCTATAATGTAGTAATGTAAGACAGACATAGACTCTTTCAGTGTAGACATGATCACTTATTATAAAGATTTGATGCATCATGTCTCTCGCGTAAAGCAGATGGGCTACAGCAGCAGAAGGCAAAAGGGGACCCCCTTACTAGCAATAAAGTGTACCTAATAAAGTGGCCGGTGAGTGTACGATACGATAACTATACATTGGGACCCACTTACATCCCCACTTTCTTGAGCAGTGCATGGTTCTTGACTTTGACAAGCAATGTCCTGAGAAGATGATGTGGTCTGCAGTGTGTCAGGCTTCTGCTTTGAACTGCACACCATCTTTATTTCCCCAACTGTACATTTTAGCTTCCTTACAACTTCATGCATTTCTGGAAAAAAACTGAGAGAAACGAAAGAGTGAGAGAGAGAGATTGTGGATATGTGAATCACCTGTGTCTGTGGAGGGTCTTTTAGTGAAACTGTCAGTTTTATTACTTCAAAAACAGTGATGTTAAGCAGTAAGCACTGCGAGATATCAATGTGTGAATAACTGTCTGCATGTGTGTGTGTGTGCTACATATATTCAATATTTGTGGAAGGCTGTATATCTTGAATACAGGAGATAATATGTATCTCAAAGAAAATCAGAGAGTGATCAGAAAGAGCACTATCCCTGGCAATGACAGGTGAGATGTTGAATCCTTTTGAAATAATTCTTCTGTGGAGATGGCGTTCCTATAGCTCAACTGGTAGTGCATTGTGTTAGCAGCACAAAGGTTGTGGGTTTGAACCCAGAGAATGCAAGTACTGATAAAAATGTATACGCTGAATTCACTGTAAGTTGCTCTGGATAAAAGTGTCTGCCAAATGAATAAAAAATGTAAAACTGAGGAGAACTGATGTTAAGAATTGACAACAATTGCTGTGGTATAAGTAGATTTAATTACCTTTCCACTCCCTCATCTCTCTCTCTGCTTTTATCCTGAAGCACCGCTCATATTTTAAATCTTCTTTTAGCTCTTTAATTTCATTTTTTAACTGCTCGATCTCTTCAGCCATGTCTGAACTCCTGGCTGAGGGGACAGAGGACTTGGTACACTTGATTCCTCCAGCATTCCCACAGGTCTTGGTTCCTGAAGTACAATATCAGTTGTTGTATATTCTAAACTATAATGAAAGACAATAGTTTATAAAATTATAAAAAATTATAAAATCATGTTGACATTTGTGGCTAGCTAAAATGTGAGCCAGAACTTGCATTTACCTGGTCCAGAAAGGAAGTCTCACCAACATCTGTTAAGTGCATTTGAACTTTTACTCTTTTTCCCTTTCCTTATTCTTCCTCTGATGCGAAAAGGGGAATGTTGTCAAAAGCACATCCCTTTGAATTTTTTTTCTCATTTCAATAAGAGGTTGACGCTCTCCTAGAAATAAATACGCAAATTCATTATAAACAAGTTGTCTTGTTGAACGGGACCGTGGTGGTCTACGCCGCTCCGAAATATCAGAAAGTCATGTCTGTATCCCACTGCCCCTCTCCTTTCCAACATCGTTTCCTATCTCTCCCCACTGTCCTATCCTACAAAGGCAGGAACCTACAATAATGTGAGGAATCACATTATTCACATACACACACGTTTAACTTCAATACAATACTTTGTCAATACACAGGGTTGCTAAATGGTTGGAGTGGGATGTTTAATTCATTAAAAAAAATTAGCAAAAATAAAGTAAGCAAAAATATAAAATATTTTTACAAAATAAAAGGTACAAGAACATTAGACGTTATACTCACCGCTGAACTGGATGACTCGACACGGCCACTGCTTAAGCTTGTGGAAGTTTTCTTCCACAAAACATCAGCGTCCTCTCCTGTCCCCCTTGTGAACGGCCTTGGGGTGTAATTTAGTCATATCTTTATGTTTTACTCTTGATATGTCACATATACAGACAGTGTTGTCCGTAAAGAAATCGAGCAGTGCGTATTTTAAATCTATTCTGAGGTAATATGACGTTCACTCACAGTTAAGTGTATCAGGACTCTAGGCCTGTTGTCAGGACAACGATTGAGTTGGCGCAAAGGATTATATTGCACGCGCAGGCTTTTATCTATGCAGGCGACATGTCCCATAGACAAGATGACTCCGTTTCGAGAAAACGTAGTGTGAGTAGAACCAGTGATGGTTATTACTAAAATAATATTACCATTACGTTCTGCTATTTTGTCATGTGTTCCAAATGACACGCGCACTTCTGCCATTAAGTGA
This sequence comes from Ambastaia sidthimunki, assembly GCA_036877625.1. Lineage (NCBI taxonomy): Eukaryota > Metazoa > Chordata > Actinopteri > Cypriniformes > Botiidae > Ambastaia > Ambastaia sidthimunki. The sequence continues at coordinate 737 of JAZGTK010001100.1, read as the reverse complement.
GAGATGATGAATATCAGTAAGCAGGAGACTATTTTTACATACTGTCATACAGGTTAATTCATGTTAATTTTCGATAAAACGCGCATTTAAGACAGGGAGAAGATGATTTACTCGCGCTTCGTCGCGGCCGTGTTGAGTCGGCAGGCGCGCTCTATCCGCTCACGCTATAAAGAGCAAAACAGCATTTAATGTTTGAATTTCGGGATTAAAATAATATAATTTGAAGGCGATACTATCTTCACAAGCAGTTCATTATGACTCAGAATATTAGAGCGCGTCACAGTCTTGTGAGAATAAGATCAGTGACGCAGATGACGGAGAGCAGATGCGCTACAGGCTCAGCTACAGTCAGAGATGCCGGTGCAGCTGTTTGTGGAATTACATTCTAAAATAAAGACAGACTGTTTGAACCAGTGATTTCTTTCTTCGCGTCTGTTGATGTATTTCATAATTTCATCTGAGATGGAGCAAAAACATTTGTGCAGGAATTTCTCGCATTATAAAAGTTAAACTTTCGTTTGAGGAAAGATTTGCTAACTGTTGACTATCATAGCCCTGTGTAAGTTCTGTTATGATACAGTCTGTAATCTTGTTTTAAATGAAAATACTTAAAAATAAAGTTTTAAATTGTAATTCTAAGAAAATAGCAACTATACACAGTTCCACAGCTACAAGAGGAACAACATCTTTGGAATCATTTTCAGAGTTTCTTGTCTTTCAGCTGTTGAGTGATAAAA
>JAZGTK010001099.1:0-45311 GCA_036877625.1 Ambastaia sidthimunki | reverse complement strand
GACGCACACACACACACACGCTCGCTCTGGGACGGACGCACACACATGCTCGTTCTGGGACGCACACACACACACACACACACATTTATTGCTCTGTTCCTTCATCTGTTTGCATCTGACTGGTTCTTCTCTGTTCTCAGTTTCCCAGAATGCTATGCAGCAGAGTTCAGTCCTTTGATCATTGTGGAGGAGGGAAAGATGAAGGGGAGTGTCCCCCTGGAGCACCTCATCACCTGCATCCCTGGAGTCACCATAGTAACGGCCCAGAACGGCTATAAAATCATTAAATGGACTTATAACAAACCACCTTCATCCAATGCAGGTGTGTGTATGCTGTTGAATTTGTATCATCTTCATGTGCTTGTGTTTTGCTTAGTTCAGCCTGTAGGTTTATTGTGGAACGGTGGAACACAAAACTCACTGTTGCTTTAGTGGCTTGATTTATACAATTATTCAACAAAAGAAAGTAACTCCATGCATAAGTTCTGATATGCTGTGTAAAGTTTTCTATTGTCTGTTAAGACGCCCCACAACTCATCCAAAATTTTTTGTTCTGTGGATCCTGGTCTTGTGGTACTGTTGTCATAGCTTTAGTCACATACTCATCTGAAAAATGGAGTAGCTTTCTCCCCCACTTAAACATCATAACTCACTGTTTTACATGCATGAACTGTTACAGAAGACTGTTTGTGTTGATACACATCTAATTAGAGCACAGATAACTGAGGAAAATGAGTGTGACTGCAGTTCCCATGTGTTTGTTTTGAGATCCGTGGCTGCAGCGCTGTAAAAGTCCAGTTGGGAATCCTCAGCTGATTCAGTTCAGCAGAGAGATGGTGGACTTGATGAAGAACCAGCCGTCATGTCTGATGCCCATCACCAAGTTCATACCAGTGTATCACCACCATTTCGCTAAGCAGTGCCGAGTGTCTGACTACGGTTTCTCCAAACTTCTGGAGCTGCTGGAGGCTGTTCCTCACGTCCTGCAGGTCTGATCCCACACCTGTCATCACATCACATTTGTATCATTGTTTCTTGCACTTGTCGTTATTTTCTTACAACATTAGTAAAGTTCTTTGTGCTGAATGCAGTCATATTTTATTTTATCACTGTCTGTCTGACTCTCACTAACAGTGTTTTTAAAGCAGCAATGCCCTTGTTTTAAAATGAACAGACAGGCTATTGCGATTGTTCTGTTGGCTGTTCGTCTAATGCCTCATGATTCCTGGCATTTTAACCCTTTGATGTTTGTTTAGATTCTGGGTTTGGGCTCCAAGCGTTTGCTGACATTGACTCATCGCGCTCAGATCAAGCGCTTTACTCAGGATGTGCTGAAACTGCTGAAATTTCAGGCCAGTAAACAGGTGCTGATCAGTGACTTCGCACAGGCGTATCACTGGTGAGGATCTCTGGACCTTCTGTCTCTGTTACTGAAGGGTGTTGAGAAGCCTCCTTGTGCTCATCTGTGTGTTTATATGTCAGGTGTTTCTCCAGGAACTGGCAGGTGGTGGATTATGGGATGTGTGATCTGATGGATCTGTTGGCTGAGATTCCAGACACCACAATCACAGTCTCTCAGCAAGAGTCTGACACACTCATCTCTGTTCCTAAGAGAGGTAAATAACCCTATACCCATTAGTCAAGTTACTTTTATTTATACAAAACAGAATGTTTTAAAGTATCTCTGTGACTCAAATCCTAACCACAACTGACCCCTAAAATCAGAGGGAATTGAATACAAGTCCCTAACCCTACAATCTGATCATTGTACAATGTCATTTTATAGAAATAGCTTTTCATGTGTGTGGGGATTGTGTTTCAGACTATGAAAACTGACTGTGAACAAACCTTAAGGCCTCTGTATACTAATGACCTAATGGCACAGTTCTTGGTTGTTTGGATCTTGTTTTGGTCAAAGCAAATTGTGTGTGTGTGTGTGTGTGTGTGTGTGTGTGTGTGTGTGTGTGTGTGTGTGTGTGTGTGTGTGTGTGTGTGTGTGTGTGTGTGTGTGTGTGTGTGAGAGTGACACACACGGAACAAGTTTGTACATTATAATCAACAGGTTAGGGTTTATTTCACAGTGAGCCAAGGAATGTCTGAAATCCCAAAAGATTTCACCAGGGTGAGATGTGTTTAGTCCTAAATCTGTTACCAACATAAAAACCCTTGATAGTGAACACTGCTGAGCCTTGAATTCTGAACCCTAACATGCTGTACAGCTCCAGTGATGTATGTGCTGTTGTCTGATCTATCCTCAGAGCGCACAGCCGAGGAAGTGGAGCGCACAAGACAGTTCGGGAAGGAGGTTGTAGATCTGCTTAGACATCAGCCTTACTTTCGCATGTCCTTCAGTAAATTTATCCCCACATATCACCACCACTTTGGACGTCAGTGCAAACTTTCCTACTATGGGTTCACCAAACTGATAGAGCTTTTTGAGGCCATTCCAGATGTTCTTATGGTGGGCACTGATCTCCATTTACAACAACAGACAGCCACAGATGAAAAGATCAGACAGCCACAGATACAAAGATGCTAGACCGGTGTGTGGTTTCTCTCTCAGGTGTTGGAGTGTGGTGAGGACAGACTGTTGACCCTCACAGAGGTGGAACGGGTCAAAGCTTTAGCAGCTCAGCTGGTGAAGTTACTTCGTGCCCAGAGAGACTCTCGATTACCTGTCAGTCAGCTGCTAAGTGAATACAGCAAGACGTTTGGATACAGTCTTCGTCTGCAGGACTATGATGCCAGCACTCTGCCTGCCCTGCTCAACAAACTCTGCCATGTGGTGAAGGTGACCCAGTGGTCATAAAATTATTTCATGTGCTTTAAACGTTCCTTCTCTTCAGTGTTCTGAATTATTCTTGGAAGGTTGCGGTGTCTCTAACAGACGTTCAGACTGTCTCTTGCTCTCTCTAGGTAGTAGACGGTCATGAAGGGAAAGAGGTACAGCTGATTAACAGGAAGTCACTGCGTGCCTTGACGTCTCAGCTGCTGGCTCTGATGATGTCACTTCCTGAGGATCATGACTATCTTGGAGTAGAAGAGCTGAGGAAGCAATACAAGCTCACCTACAAAACTCTTCTGAACCCCTGCGAGTACGGCTTCATCTCGCTCACTGAGCTGCTCAAGAGTCTTCCTTACCTGCTGCAGGTACAAGTGGACAGACTTGCCTCAGTTTCCATTGATCAGGTGACGTAAGCAGATTCACATGTGATTGTTTCTCTCCAGCTGTCTGAGGATGGAGATGCTGAGGAGCGTGTGAGGTTGACGAGGCTTTATCAGTTTGCCCGCTCTGTCCGAGCACTTCTGCACACATATCATTATAATCAGATCTTCCTGTCAGAGTTCTGGGCAGCCTTTAGCAAATACACAGGCAGAGAGTTTGATCCTCAGACGTATGGCTACAAGACGCTAGACGAGCTGCTAGCTGCTATACCACAGGTGCACCTTTACCTTCAGTTCCTCCACTCCTTTACTCCTGTTGCCTAACCAGATATTTTTATTTTCATGAATTTTGAACAGGTTATCTGGATCAAAGGTCACGGACACACAAAGATCATAGTTCTTAAGAATGACATGAAAGGTATTAGAAGTGTTTTTCCTTTCATTTTTCAAGATTTGGTTTAAACATCTGCTTATGGTTCCTTCAGAGCTGAAGGCATCGATAAATGTGTCAGATTTGTCAGATTGTATTGAGCTTTAAATAGACTTTTGGCTTTGGCTGTCTGACTGTCTGCATGTAATACTATTATGAAACATAGTAACATTTCTCCACATTCTCGTTCTGAAAACCAAATCTGTTGTTGATTGTTTAATACAGACACTGAGGATGAACTGACCGATGGTGTTGTGTTTTTAAATGTTGTGTCATTTGTTTCTGTAGCTCGCTGTAGTCCTGCTGTCAGTGGAGAAATGAATCCTTGTCCTGATGAGAACAGAACTTCGGGGAGTCCGACCACCGGTACACACACTCCCACTCAGTCATCTTTCACATCTGTAGAGGGTTAATCAAACAATTCTCTGTCTCTCTCTCTCAGGTGAGATGGAGCTGCTGTGTTTGGGTTCTGGTTCTCCTGTGGATCTTTTGTGTGGTCCTGTCCCGTCCTGCCTCCCTTCCCCTCAGCTGCGGCCTGACCCAGTGCAGCTACAGCCTGCAGATCTGATCTGCTTTAGGATGCATTTACACAGTCAGTCTGAACAAGAGCCAGTTTGCGATCAACAGCCTCAGTCTGTCAAAAGTCACCCTGTGCCTTCTGAATGCAACTTGGGCACAAATAGTCAAACAGCATGTGAAATGCCAGAGTCGTCCAGCACTCAACCACGTCCAACATCAACCACAGAAAGTCCAGGCCGCAGAACGGCACGTGCCAAAGTTAAACTAGCAGCTAATTTCTCCTTCACACCTGAACTGTCTGTCTAATGCTTTGACATGCTGCATATGTCTCCATGTTCCCTAATGACATGCTTGGCAAATAATGTTCAGTGGAGATTTTTACTGCCAGGGTGACGTGTTAATATGCTCTGCGTATCCTTCCCTCCTGCAGTACGTTATAAGAGGAAAAAGACATTGTGTAGTGAATTTTCATCAATTAATGTTCTGTTTTTAGACCTGGAGTTAGCTGGACAACCAGAGTTGCAATTTTTTTTTCTCTTCTTTCCCCTTTCACCGTGACAAGCGAATCGTCCATCCCTGCTGTTTTATTTCTCCAGTTACTAGTTATCAGTCAGTTGGTCGACGCAGTTGCTGTCAGTTGATTGGTCAACATCAGTCATCGGTTCTTTAGTTTCCTCTTCAGGAATCAGTGAATTTTCTTCTGTTTGCTGAGATGTTCTGTGTTCTGTGCAACACTTCATCTGGCTTTATTCCCATCAAAAGTTTCCCAGCAGATGTTTAATCACACGTCTCAGTGCAGGAGCCTTTATCTAATCATTAGTGATCGTTACTCTCTGCATAAGAAAGCAAGAGATCTTAAGTAGATTACGTTCATATTCTAAATCATGCTCACATTTGTTGAATGTTGTACGAGAATATTTGGGAGGATGTTCACACCTAATGCCTTGTGGGTTGAGTTGGGTGGATTGTGTGCAGTATAATGTCCAGATGAATTATGAGTCACTTTCACACGTGACATGCCACTAAAACCTGGTGAAAATTACAGTGGTCAACAGACTAACCCCACTGTTCTGTAAACTACTGAGAGCCCACAGTAACTCCAGACTCCTTGGTCCAGACGTTTTTTGGAAAGTTCTATGCACATTGTGCATAAAGTTTTTGAAAAGTATTTGTTTCTTTAATACATTTTGTAAATATCAGGCTAATTCAATGATAGAGGTTACAAGGTTGTGTTCTTTAACCTTGAGTTTGTCACTTTATTTGCTGTTTGTTTTATTTGGGCCACCTCTCTGAAGTTCTATGGATTTCAGCCAGGCTTTTACAATATTTTGTATTAGTCATGGTGCTGTGAGAGATGCCAGTGTTGTGTGTTGACTTCTGTTAACTGCTTTGGTTTGTGGTGAATTGGTTAGTGTAAATGTGTTTGGAGCTGACGAACCGTGTGTGTTCTGAACACGAGTCACATCAGGATTGGCATGTGGTGGAGCACTAAATGGTTTGTATGTGACGTTCAACACATCAGTTGATGTTTACTAATGATCTGTTAACATCCTGTATGGAGTTTCCTTCATCAAAGTTGAGGGTGTTTTTGTTTTAGGCTTCAGATGTCTTTCAGTTTAAGTGTTTCTAGAGGCCCTAAGGATGGTACCAGCTAACTCTTAAGGTGAAGTAAGTTTGTCTTTGGACAATGTTGGGGGTTTTTTTATGCATGTTTGCATAACTTTTGCCTCTTGTGGTGTTGGATGGATATTTGATTTATGCAGAACATTAATTTGTTGTTGAACAGCAGATTCAGTGATGTGTGTGCAAATCTGTGTCTGTGCTCTTGTTTTTTTGTGTCTCCATTTATCCAACACAGTTTCAGCATTTGACTGCATTTCTCCAAGGCAGCCTGGACAACCACAATAAGTTCAGAAGAAATCTAATTTACACTTCAGTTAAATTTAGATTTATGTAAAAATATGAAGTACAGACTCAAGACGCTGAAGGTCTTGCTTTATGGTTTTAGTCTTTAGCTCAACCACAAAATCCTTTTAGGAGTTTTATTTTTGTGGAATGACAATGATTTTTGTTATGTGTAATAAATATCACAAGCATCATTTTGTGTTTTGTTTTATATTGTTTTTCTTTCTCCGGGTTATTTGAAAGCGTTGTCTTTCTCAGGAACAGATACTGTAGTGATGGAAAGATTGTCAAATTTAAAATTCAAAACAGTTTTGCGAGACATTTTAGATGAGAATTTATATCTGCTTTAAATCACATCCTTTTCCGTTTACACGCATTCAGTTATTTGCAGCCGTTAATCCTGCAGTAACACTGACACTTATCCAGGAAATGGGTTTCTACTAACAATGTTCTTGAAGCAATGTATTATTGTAATATCGTTATATAAATAAATAAAATTCTTAGTATAGTAATAGTTGTCAGTGTTCCAGGACTCCAGGATTTAGGGTGATAATTGTATTTTCATTCAAATAAATGTAGACCTTAAAGTTTTTTGCTCTGTCTCTAGCTCTACCCCTGAACTTTTTGTTTTGACTCATTTGTTATTTCTCAGCAATTTAAATAATTTGTCCATGTTTGGAGGGGCAGGGATGGGTTTAAACTAAGTGTATAACAGAAAATGAAGTTTAAACTGTATACAAAAATTGGCTTAATGTCTAACAACAAACAAACATCATAATTATAATTTAAATATAGGTTCATTTTATAATTTATGGAAAATATAGGGAGCGTCCTCTCTGTAGTTTAATTTAAATTCAAAATTATTTGTATAGCGTTTCTTTTAAATGTTGCATTGTTTCAAAGTGCCTTTACCTATAATGAACAGAAAACAGGCCACCATGAGTAAAGTCCGTGCCGCCCCGCTTGTTATTCCAATTTTAAGACCGTAATTTCTGAGATATGCTCTAGAAGGACCTCTATTATAACTCCAGCAAGTCGTGACTCCTCAGTTTGAGATGCGCCTCACGGGAAGCAGCCAAAGGAGTAAAATAACCGCGGTTAAAATGAAAACTTCGCTACATAGAATTCACCTAATGTAGTTGTCTTTGATGGTATTGTCAAGGGTTTTGAAGACAGTTTGTGAATTCGCTTGTTTTTTTTAAATGTGATTTCCATTAATTAAACTAAGTACATAATTGCTGTGCTTTTGTGGTCCTTTTAAAAATATATATTTAAAATATTTTGGGGCATCTCATCCAAAATTGAGTACATGTTTGTTTATATAATATAATGAATACATTATCCTCTCATAGACCACTGAGAAAGATACCAGCCCTAGCAGGTAATGACAGGCATTTCTAATTCACGTCCTCTTTACCTTTTCCACTCTTTATTTATAAACCAACTACACAGCTAGTATCCATAATTAGTTTTATTAATTTACATCTCATAATAAACAGTGAAAATTTGCAATAATACCATTTATTCTGTTTTCTGTGTTATACACGTTTGACAGTTTTCCCCTGCCTGGCCACCCCTATGAGAAATCCCAGGCTCCTCCCCTTATTATTGCAAATTTTATTGTTCATTTTCAGACATATTAATAAAACTAAGTAGTTGTTCTAAGATTGTAGTTGGTTAATAACTATTAAGTTGACTGAACTGATGATAACTACAACATATCTGAATTATTAAAACTAATGGACGTGCATTAGAAACACGTGTCATTGCCATGTGAGGACTAGTACCTCTCTCTGTGCTCTATGAGAGGTCATGTATTCGGACTGTCTACTAAATTCCAATAAATACCTGTTTAAATCAACATAAAACCAAAATTTACTGTATTTGCTACACAGTTCTGGCCTTTATTTTGAGCAACTCACCTGGGCTTGTTATTTTCAAGATAAATAACAAAGGATGGTCTCTTTCCACATTGACGGCTGCTGTCAGGGCTGGTGTGTCTAATGGCATCATTTCTATAGAAGCGTTAGCTGCCCTAGATACTTAATAGTTTGAACAGATTCAGTCTGAACTCTAGCACGATATATATTGTGTTAAGTGGAATACAGTTTGAACTTGGGAACAGCAGAACTTCTGAAAGACACTTTATTTTTAGAATATTTAAAATTGCACTCTGTATTTTGATTTGGTTTTAGAAATATGGGATTTTTAAGGTGAATTTTTAAGCCTTTTTAATATTAGTTAAAGAGGAAACATGTTTGCACTCCAAAGATTTAAAACAAAAAAATTCTAGGTTCATGAAAAGTTTCTGCAAAAGAAAACCGCAAAAGTTCTGAATTATTTTCCACCCATTTACATTTCTGAAATAAGTAGTAGTTGAACAACAGGGATGCTGTGATTTGTCGTGGTGGTCTGAGATAAAACATCTACTGCTAGTGAGAAATGTCAGAGGAAACCTTAAATTTGGTCAAGATTCTGTTGTTCTTGTGACTATTGACTGTATGACCCTTATCCTGCCAGGATGAAAATGAATGATTGAGTTCAAACCACAGTTTAGTAGTTCAGGGGGTCAAGTGAATGTTACAGTTACCCATGATCCTCTGCCGTTCTTCCTGACAAGTCTAGTCTTTGTAATGGAGCAAGTCCTGTAAGTTAAAGAGGGCACTAACCCTGAGAGGCTGAATAAAGTCGCCTTCTTGAGTAAATAAATCCAAACAACATATTCCTAAATTCACTTAATATTAGTTACTTTGGAAAAGTGGGAAACATGATCTGTCTAACAAGCAACTGTGAAAAAGTCTTCAGGTTGTATTGGAAGTGTTGGAACGTGTCTTTACATAATGGCACACTGGGTTGCTCCACAGCAGTCTTTAATGATGGCCACACTAGTCTTGGTGATGGAAGATTTGTTGGGTGGATATTCTACGTTGGGCGTTCTGGCCTTTGAAGCTTCTGTTGTTTAAAGAGAAAAACAGTGATTGAGGTATGATCTTTAATTGCCTAAAATCATTTTTCTCCAAACACAATCAGAAACATTGATGTGTGTGATCAGAACTCTTACTCTTTGTAACACTGAGCTTCTGTTGAAGAAACTCGGCCATCTCTTTGTCCTCCTCTTGTTCCCTGTTAGAGAGAGAGATGTATGATCTGAGGCAAACCCATGAAACGATTCTGAAGACTTAAACAGTTGTAGCTCCTTTAAAGCTACATTGTTTCAAACATATTTCTATTATGTCCCAGTTGAGATTGAGTTGATGTTGAGTGAGACAGATGCAGTAATCACTCGCTCACTCTGAACATTGATACATCAGCGCTGCTGATGCAATGCTCTGCCTGCTAAGCTACAGTAACACTAAAAGATGTTAATCTGATGTTCAGATTAATGGTTGGTGTAGCTTTGACATTGCATTTTTTCATGAAATGGTTTAATGGTTTGTTATCAGCTCAGCTGTCTTTATATTCAGACACTTTGCATGCTTGAATGTCGTGTCTCTATCACTCAACCTGAAGCTGCCAAGATCAGAGATTTTACTGTGGCTTATGTTTTCTGTTTATAGTCTGATAACATTCCTGTTTACTGTGGGTTTTATTTTTATTTCCTCACTGGTCCTTCTATGCTTTAAGACAAAGGACTAGTTGTGATTTCACCTCAGTCGCTCGACTTCTGCATCCTCCACCAGAAAATCTCTCTTTTGCACAAGCAGATGAATCTCCTGAATTAATCTCTCTTCTCTCTGACGATGTTTCTTTGTCTTTTCTGCATCTGTGTTTGTTGTGTGATAGAAAAAAAGCACATAACAGACTCACACAGTTCAGATATAAAACATCAAGCAATTCTGAGAATAACATCATCAGCTTGGGTGTGGAGATTAAATGATTATATTTTAATATAAAAGTCAATGGAAAGTCCTCATAATGACAAAAATATGGAGCCAAGGTGGTCTCATTAATACATTTACAAAACACAATTCAGAACAATTACAGAACGATTCACATTTACAAAATCCTTCGTAAATCCAAAATACAACGTATAAATTCACATGTAAAAGCATAAAATATTTCCCCAAATACTTATATGCCTTATATTATATACAAATATATCTCACCTAAATAAATTCAACATGTTTCACTTGTATACATCAAGTTCGTGGATCCATTTGCATCAAACATTTGTGAATGTTGTTATATGTATTTCTGGATCTTTAAGTTTGTGTTTCTAAATCGTTACATGTGAATTGCTTTGAATTTGATATTAAGATAATTTCCTGCAAGGCAGTGATTTTTAAATATATGTTTTTTTTATTATTGGATCTTCTCCTTACCAGTTGTGGTAAGTCCTGCCTATCAGAATACACTTTGCGCAAAGCCTTGACTGAAGAAATGTAACTTTACAGCTTTTGCGCATTGTGTCATGAAGAGAAGTGCCACTTAAGCAAGTGTGCAATACAGACAGCGAGAAACACAGAAATGTTAATTATAAATGTCATTTTTGCACGTCACACAAAGGATCTTTCCAGATAAAGAAAAAAATTACTTTGTTTATACTGCTTTTTTCACTGGGTGTCAAACTGCTACGTTATAAGACAAATGCTTTACTCCAGAGTTTCCACTTTAGAGTGAGCGACACATAGGAATGCGTTTCCTAAGCGTTTCTCCTTTAATCAACTCGTACTTTAACAGCAGCCTTAAACCAGCTAATAATAACAATTTAAAGAAATAACCTACATGTAATGGCATGCACAATAATGGTGTTGTTTTCTCTTTTAATAAAATGCTGTTTATTAAAACAAAATCGAGTCCCATGCACATTTTCAGCATATTTTATTTGTTGTAGATTCTGCTATGTAGGTTTTGTGGGGTGTTAGGACACAGAAAATATCATTAGTCTGATATAAGATCAATGGAAGTCTATGAGAAGTTCTGCCCAATATAGTCAAACAAATGTGTGTGATTGCGTGGGTTTGCGTTTCAGTGGTCACCTGACATTGTTACAATCTTTCTCAGCTCCTGCTTAAGACTCATAATGTCTTTACAGAGCTGAACATCATCCAACCTAAACAAAACATGAGAAAAAATCAGTAGTTTAGTTCCAAGTCAAAGACACATCCAGCTCATGTCATCAAAATCCAATTTTCATTGTTGTTTTGAGGTAACAACAGTGATGTACTAAATAAACATCCTGTAACTGTCAAAACATCCTCTACGGTTTAATAAGAGCATGTCAACGTTTCTCCTAATCCTGTTTGACCTCAGTTGAATACTGTACATGAAGCTTAATGCTACATAATGAACATCTCTAAATGTTTGAAAAAAGTCGATGGTAAATGACTACTGGAATCTGAAATTATATGAATCACTATCAATGTGGCAAATGATCACATTTCAAAATAGCCACACTGTAGGATCAAGTGATGCAATCCTTTCTGAATAGTCTCAGGGAGAAAAGCAAAAAATTTAAAAAAGTATGATAATCCTGTTTATTGACGTTGTGCATGATGTGACATGAGCTGAAAACAGTATCATCAGTCTATGATGTCACATGTATGATGTCACATGTGTGTTTAGGATGAGTCATCTTCTGCTGCAGCTACTCACATGAAACGCAGTTCAGATTCTCGTCTCACCAGCACCTCCCGCAGGCGCTGAATCCGCGTCATTTCCACCTCAATCTCGTCCGGAGACATTGAGCTCTCCGCCATGGACACGTCCATCTGGCCTTTGGTATAAACAGACAGCGAGTAAGAGTGTTTATGACATTATTCTCTTTGTACTTATGTTGACAAACCTGTGCCATATATTACTGTTGTACAGCTATGTAACAGCTAACAATGTTTAAATGTTATTGCAACAAAATAAATAAATCATTAGCCATTTTTGCAATTACCTTTAAGCAACCGATTTCAGTGTGGTTGTTACTTGATGTATGAGGCAAGTCCACACAGGTGGAGTACAGCACATTAACTATGGACACAGTCACAATACTGCTTGTCTTCAGCATTGTTTACCTGAACATCCTAACAAACTTTTTGAAAATGTGTTTGTGTATCTCTTTGAATCTGCCACTAAATCAGGAGCAAATTCCAGCTGTGAGATACTGGGCTGTGTGCCAACAGCTCAGATATTTCATAATTCAGCTGCCTATTTTATGGCCAATTATAGTCCTTTTATTAAAAATAAAATTTTGTTTTAGTTAAAGCTGCAATCTGTAACTTTTGCCTCTAACACCATCTCTGTTTAAAATATAAAATCGCAGGTTAACTTTTGAAGTTATTTTCTTGATGTGGACAATTATGAATTTGAATCCACTGATTTAAGAACACGACACAAACGCATCATCATCCTCAGGATCTGGACATGTCATAGAGTAGCAGGGTCTTCATCTTTCTGTTTACAGCTGAATGAAGACGATAGGTGTGTTCGATTTGTGGTTTGCGCAGACCGATTGATGTATGACATCAAAGTACCGCTAGAGTGATTCAAGAGAGACAGTGATTTTACATGCTGTCGAATCACTCTCGCAGTCCTCTGATGTCACAAACCAATCAGTATGCGCAGCACCGCTTCAAGTCAAACATACCTATAGTGACATTTCTCTTGAAATCAGACCTGATAGCTCAAATTATAACATTTATTTGAAGCTCATTATTATAAACTTACCATTGTGAATGTGGGTAAAGTAAAGAGACTGATATGTTATGCACTTGCTCAGTAACTGATATTTGTAACTATTTAACCAAAATTGTTACAGATTGCAAATTTAATATTAAAATTTGATTGTTTGTCCACCTGTTCTGACCTATTGTGACCTTTAAGAGGTCAGATGTCATTGACTGTTGATGTCATTGACAGATGTCATTGTCTCTTGATAAACCACTTCAAATCAACTGTGACCATTAGCTCACAAATCACAGTATTTGCTCACAATATTCACCAGTGATACCACAGGATATCAAGTATCATATATGATGGAGAAATCTCAAACAAACATTTATCGTCAAGTATGCACATATCATCAGTACATGCATATAGGATCAGTACAAACGGATGTGTGTGTGTGCTAGATGCATGTAAATTACACACAATCAGCACCTGCCTCAAACGTGTTTTACTGATTCTCTGAGACTGATTTGTCTGTAACGTACAGATTAGAGAACAGCTGCTTACATGCTGTTAATGACCTGATTCAGATGAATCTGATCTAAATGCATCAGATCTTGTATATAAACATTGTCTTGTAATGTGCCGCATACATCAGCTGTGTATCCAAAGTATCCTTCAGCAGCAGAAACACAGATGTATTTTTATCCGCATTCTGATTCAATGTGAGAAAAAATAAATGTATTTATTGGATCAAATTGCATAACCTGACAGGTTTAGGTACTGTAGAACTGTAGGTTCACAATATGTGAGAGACAGTGTCCCTTCATGTGAACATATATATGGAGTTACCAAATATACATATACATAAGGAATGCTTTAATGCAGCACTTATATTCTGACTGTAATCTGTGCACTTGTTAAGCGTTAAACCAAAGGAGCAGAACATACTCATCGTCAATTTCACTATAATGCTGAACCTCAGTATTTGTAAAACTTTGCCTTACTAAAGCCATTGTCACTCATTTTATTTAGTGCCTTGATATGATTATGTGTGATCTGGCACCATTTCTTTTTTTATGTTGGGCAGACAAATGCTTATTTAAAATTTTAGCCTATAAGCACCACACAGCTCCTGGGAAGTGTGCTGTTCAGACACCCAGTGAGTAATCATAAAAATTACAACTTTAGGTAAAAATTACTCAGGGTCTGACCGGTTGGCCTTCAAAAAGGCCTTCAGTGTGGGCAAATAATTTGCATGAGGGTACATCTGTTTGTAAAACTATTATCAAATAATACAACTGAAATAACATCTGATAACCTAACCATAAAAGCAAAATCACATCTGATAATAGTGTCTGTCTGATAATATAACATTATCATATCTAAAAGTAAAACCATACCTGGTAATAACAGTATCTATCTGATATATAACATTAATGTCTAAAAACTGAAATCATACCTGATGGTAACAGTAATTTCGTGTCTGATAATGAAACACTAACAGGATTTCAAAAACGAAATCTGAAATCACATGATATTAACAGTGATATCTAATAATAACAACTATATCATGCTTGATAAAATCACGTATATCATCTTTGATTGTAACATTAATACAACGTCTGAAACTATGCATGATTAAATCACGTAAATGAATTAAGTCACGTCTGATGATAACGTTGTCGGATCACCTTTGTCCGAGCTCCTGCTCGTCTCTTGCAGCGCGCCATATGTTCTCATCATCCTCTCGCTTTGGGAAATTGCTTTCTTTAGTTCTATAGCAAATGCTACTGTCACAGATCTTTCATTTATTTGTTTTGGTCTCCCCTTTGTCGTCGTGGTCACGCTGATTTCTGCTCATCCGAGGACCTAAACCACATCTTGATCAAACGTCACCAAGATAAGGGATGCAGAGCGCATGCGCATAAGCAACCAAGGGCTCCACAAAAATAAAAGTAACAGCACAATAACTTTTTATGATAAGTTAATAGTAATGATAAATTAATATTAATTTATTATGATAAATTATTGGTAGTACTATGTGATATTGTACGCGATTACCTGTGTTAATCTTAAATCGATAAAATCGATTATTACCTATAAGGAGAAAAATCTAAAAATCTAGGAGAAAACGAATTTGATTATCGATTGTGTCTGCACGCAGTGGAAACCAAGCCAGTAGTTTCCATGAACAAAACACATATCGAAAATAGTAGAGAACGCAGAGTGATATGTTGCGGAAAAGGAGCATGATCTAATATGTGCTGTATATTTACAAACGCTTAGCGCGCCATGCCCTGTCATGCTATTCTGTCAGAACAGAATTTCCTCAGAATATCTTAGTTTGTATCCTGAAGATGAATGAAGGTCTTACAGGTGTGCAAGACATGAGGGGCGAGTCATTAATGACAGAATTTTAATATTAGGGTGAACTCTTTCAACATTTTGTGCCGTAGCTTTTGTTTACTATAATTTTAATTTAGCCATTTTATTTTCTGCATTTAGTTTTTGGGTTAGAATTTTTTTGGGTTTCTGCATTTAGCGTTTGGCTTTGTAACGGTTTTAGGCTTAGTTAGGGTTAGGGTTAGACATTGTTTGGAGCCAAACTGCTGTTTAAAGACTAGAAATAGACGATAGGGGGCGATAACAGTACATAATAATTAAATGTTACAAACCCCAATAATACAAATTTAATACAGAGCCCTTTGTAACATGCATCAGAGAGTTATATTGCATCAAATAGTTAGATCTTATATTTATCAAATAGATGCCTACCAATCAATCAATCAATCAATCAATCAATCAGTCTTTAATTAATTTATCTTTCAGATTAACCAACAATTAATCTCCAAAAATGAATATAATATTGCATATTCATAAGAGAGGAAAATGGTTTTGCAATGTTTCTCACTTGTAAGTTGCTTTAATATGTATTAAATTGCATAAGTCCTTATGGAAATTAACCATGGTTTAACTAAAAATGTGGTGTAAGTAACCAGTTTTACCATAGGCAGGCAGATGTCAACATTAGTGTCTTATAGTCAAATTGTAGCTATACAATGGTAATCATTCCACCAACAAACATGGATACTACACTTAAACTATGGGACAATAATCATAGTCCTAATTATACAATTACAAAGTACATAATTATACAAATAACTACAAACGAAAATCTTACCATCATGTTCTATATCAAGAACTTACTGAATGAACACTGAATGACTCTTAATACAATTACAGAATCACATCATCTCTCAGAAATAAAAATTATTAAGGTTTATTATAAAACAGCCGTTTGTGTTCTTGTTTTACATTTAGGTTTATAATCAGCTGAATCTGCTGATTGAGGGCGTGCAAAGACAGGGCTAAACTTTTATTGAAATGCGTTTTTTCATGTTGGACACATACAAACAATGAGCCAAAGCCAAATTATTAAAATCTTTTGCAAAATCATGACACACGTTCGTGTGCTTTCATGTTGTTAACGAGTTCTAATAGCAAACGGTCGGCAGTGCCAGTAACCCATCGTCCCTTTCCAACGTGTTTGAGTTTTGCATATGTTCATTACATTTTATATGCTTCAACTACATCCTCCAATTAGTCCACGGCTGATTACTGCAATGGCTGATATACAAAGTTACGTGCAGTGTATTATTAAAGTGAAGAAAGCAGCAGAAGACAAACCCTTCATACTTCAAAGAAAAGCATGAGGTCATTTTTCTCTATTTACCTTTAAATGCAGACATCTAATTTCGGAATACTTCATATTTCTTACTTCATATTTCAAATATGCTTTACCATACATTGCATATAAATCTGCAACCAATATCTGCTTATGCCTCAATATAAAAACGAATAAACTATGAATTATACATAATACACAATTGGTTGTCTTTCCAAAAGATGTGCTTTATTTATATCACACATGTATCATGTTGACTTTGTTTGCCTACTCAACAGAGCTCTGAAAATGTCTAGGTCTCTGTATAACACTTTTATCTTTGAAGCACAGCAGGAGAATGTCACAGTATTTTTAGGTACAAAATGCCTGTGTTTAGTGCCTGTAATGTCCATTTATAATCTTTAAACAGCTGCTTGTCTCCTCACTTTGTTAAAAAACGCTTTTTGTTGGCACGGAGTACCCGCCACCGTCCGGTCTACCGGTTTGGCGTCGCTCAAAACCGCATCCAGAAGAAATTACAGTTGCCATGAAAACTTAAAGCAACTGTGGCGATATGTATCCAGTTCATAATCTCTGCCTGCGAAAAACACTCGTACAGTCACCCATGGGAAGCATCACTAACACCTCGTGAGCAACTCAACGTCAGCAGTAATCCCCAAACACCTGAATGAAGTATTGACTGATTCTAACGATGCTACATCTTCAAACTGTAAGAGTCTAATTATAATTAAGATTATTATAACTAGCGTTATTTCGGCTGATAATCATGAATCACATTTGGTCATTCAGTGTAACTGCTGGACAGACGCATCGAGCGTCCAAGAGCGCGAGTCGCTCCGCCCAGTGAGGAGGAGCATCAGGCTCTATTCACCCACCATCCGAACCAACACACTAGAAAACGCGGTCCAAGCCATAACCGTAATGACATAATCAGTAAATGTAAGCATTAAAGCTAAACCATAAAGCTGTACATTATCCTCAAGCCATGCGCATAAATAAAAAATGTCATGGTTATTTAATTCAGCCCGTTATGCTGTTTCAAAGTGACAGGTGTTCATTGAGCTGTGTTGAGCTAGTTTAGGTCTAGTTTAAGCCCATAATAAGTGCACTTACAAAATACTGATGTCCTTATACTGTTGTTTTTTGTGATGGAAAACTGTTAACGGCTATATGTCAAGAGAAGCTCAGTCAATAAAATTCACACACTACATATTCACATTTAAACAACCTACTGGCTTACTATATACAGTTATATACAGTTACAGTTTCGAAAAACTGCAAGATTACATTGCCATATTTATACACGTGTCTTTACACCAGCATGTAGGGAAAACTCTTTCATTATCAATATTTATTAATTCATCTGTATCAAACATACAGCTCATAGAGACTACAAACACAATAGACTGCACACGTATAAAGGAAATCAGATGTCTTGACCTAAACCATAACTTCTACCTTTAAAAGAGTAAGTTTGTTCAAGAAAGTGTGATAACAATAATCATCGCGTGAACTCCCGATCTGCCCCGGTGCATTGTGGGTCCTGTCAGGCGCGCCTGCGCACGGTGAAGCTCCATCTTTCTATCGCGAGTGCAGCAGAACCGTAGATGTGTTGATGCTTTCAGTCGTTTTGTTTTCATTTTCAAACGTTAAGAGTCGACGTGAGATAAACGCAGTACGATTGTATCTCTGTTATTAGCCACCCGGGAGCTGAGCGCGGACAGAAATGCGGCGTGTGGCGGCTGTTATGAGGTAGATTGAGCGCCGCTGCGGCCGCGGCGACACATCTAAGTGTAAATCTGCTGAAAGAGTTTCCGGCCCGCACGCGAGCAGGTGAGTGCGTGCGACGCGTTTGACGCGCGCGTGTTCGCGCTGATGGTGTGTTTGTTGCGTGTCTCTTGGGTTAGCAGTTAGCAGTGTGTGCGCGCGCGCGCGCGCGTGTGTGTGTGTATTCACCCGCAGCCATAACGAGCCCAGAGCTTTTATTCCGAACCGAACCCGCCGTGTTGAACTGCGGCTCCGGTTCACGGGCCTCCCCTTTATGCAGAAATAAATGACTGTGTATGTGATAGAGAGAGATACATATATAAACCATCTTAACTGTCACATCACAAAACTCTGTAATCTCTGGTGTGTATGATTCTTTTAAAACATTTCTGGTGATCTGTCTTTGACTGCAGTGTTTTTGTGTACTGTTAGTAAAATCTTTTCTGGTTTGGGTTAGAGGATGTGTGTCTTTCATTCAGTGTGCACACGTGCTGCAGTTTAGATGTCTAATTGTCATTGATGTGTGTGTTGCTCTTTCAGACCTGTAGTGAGTCAGCAACAGTGTTACACACACATAACCGTGCAGTCTCTTTCTGTAAACTTTGATACATCGTCTCATGAGGTTTAAGTGTAGAGTTAAATGTTGGGTCATCTGGTCTTAGACCTGTTCATAGGTGAAGCACAGCTGTCAGTCACAGTGCTTGCCATTTAGGGCTCACCTGTCAACTCCAGATGTTATATGCACAACTATTGATAGCCTGCAGGGCTTATGGTTTGTTCTCTTTTGAAAGATCGAGTCATTCTGGTTTATTACGTTTTAATTAATGCAGAAAAAAAAGTCCAAAAACAACTTTAAATTTAAATCAACACTGTGCAGGAAAGGTGTACAGTATAATAATGTACAGTATGATACAGGCCTGTGACTGCTTTACTAGACGTTTGTAAGACACTGGGCTTTGTTAAACTGCATTAAAATAACACTTATTGGAAAAAACCAAAAACATTGAATTGAAGTAGCTTCTAAAAATGCAGTAAATGTCTTTTCACAGCAAATTCCCCCATACACTAAAGTTACTGTCTTATGTTATAATTGTTTACAAGCGCATACAATTCTTCATAGATCTAGTCACTTAACTTTGCTCTCAGAAAGCATCAGATTGAGCGCCCGGGGAGCAATCGGGGTTAGGTGCTTCGCTCAAGGGCACTTCAGTTGCTACCTGCCGGTGCTGGAATCGAACCAGCAACCTACTGATTACAAGCCTGACTCCTTAACCAGTAGACCACAACTGCTCCCTGTTTATATGATTGCAAAACTAACATTTTTAAAGAAATACATATGTTAACTAATCGATATTGAATCTGATTGAAACCATGCAAATACAAATCGAGTCAAATTACCAAACTGGTTGCAATACACAGCCCTATATGGTATTATATATTATTTTAATTGACTGTTCATAAGGTTGTCGGTTTATTTGCTGTTGTTTGTTGCTGCCTGTCAACTGTCTTGTATCAATTTCTGTATATCTGTATATGCTTTTGATTTTATTTTAATTCAGGTTTTAAATGCCTGCTTGGGCATGTATGTGTTGTATTGTGACACAAAAAGTCAAGATTTTACTTTCAGCAAGACTAGACAAAAAAATTGTTTGTAGACACTACAGCTTTGATTTAAGTGATGTTTAAAATTTGCTTTTAAACATGTTTACAGTATTTATTTGTCTCATGTCATCAAATGCAACTATAAAATAAGAATTTAATTTTACACTTTTAATTACATGTACAGGACCATCATACAGTGATGAATAGAATAATTACTGTGTGAACATGTTAAATTGACAGACCTAACCAAATCACGACGGTGTCACGGTGTTTGGTGTCAGACTTTCTATAAAAACATTTAATTTCAGGACTGTTTGGATGTGTAAACTTTTTTTTTTTTTTTTTTACCAAATTTGTAAAATTTCTCAAATATTTCCAAAAGTGCCTAAATTACATGTTTTTTTTCTTTCTCCCATTTAGGAAGCATGTATTTGCGAGTTCTGCACCTAAAAGGGCCAGAGTGAGACGATGAGGAGTACATGTAAAAACTGGTTGCTGGAACATGACATGTGTTAGACATTTGTCCTCTGTAAAAGTTGTCTCACCTGACCTGGACAGCTGTGACAGTGCTGAGCCCACAGGTCTTTCTGCCTGCTGGACCTGCAACTGCTTTCATGTGTTTAGTCATCTGATGTCCGTTTATGTTGAGCTATCAGATTTTCTTCTCATGGCTCTGATTGGTCAGGCACTATCAGCGGTGTCCCTGTCAGCATTTAGTGGCAAAGAAATGAGGCCCATTTGTGGCTGGTCTGTGCTGTGACCCTGACCTGTCTATGGTCCGGTCCGGAAAGTTGTGCTCTGTCTTCACTGTTCTGAGTGGCAGAATGAGACATTACGTCAAGACAGAGAAGAGCGTGTGATCTCTGGCAAGTGTTTAGCACTGGTCCATAAACATGAATGGAGGAAAAGAGGGAGAGGGAGGAGAGGGCAGAGGGCAACTCACGCAGGTGCCTATTGGCTGGCAGCGAAAACTGGAGACCTCGGGTGTCGTTTATATCAGGTAAGTACACCCACACAATTTGGCCATTTGAACAACCATAACCAGAGGAACAATCAAATTACATTTTGTTGGCTTTTCCCCCACCTTCAGAATCAGTCACCTTTTCTTTCAGACACCCAGCTCTTATTTTTAGAAGTCTTTTAATTTCACTTTATAGTTCCATTTGACATCTTTACTGTACTGAATTATGAGTTGTGATTGACAGTGTTTGGTGTGTATATGTGTGTTGTGTAGTCCAAGCGGATCAGTGCTCTCCTGCCTTAATCAGGTGAAGTCATACCTGCTGACTGATGGCACCTGTAAATGTGGGCTGGAGTGCCCACTCATTCTGCCCAAGGTCTGTTCTGACGATTTTACCTATTTTAGTTTCATGTACTGCATGACTGTGGTAGTAACAGCGTTCCAGCATGTCATCATTCTAATCGAATCTACCACATAACAACTCTGAAAGCGTAAATCAAAAACACAACTGATGCTGGAATCCCATGAAAGACTTTGCAGTTCTCATATAGTGAGCTGCGGTGGGCACTTCTGAATAAGAACTAGTGATTGGCTTTGACAAAGATAGTAGGATAGTAAAGTTCATGACATCAAATCTTTGGGTATCCTATACTTAGATTTTTGATTGAGACTTCTGGAAGTCATAAACAAGTAAAGCATGTGTTTTTAGTTATATTAGTGTTCCTGTAGCTCAACTAGCAGCGCAAAGGTTGTGGGTTCGATCCCAGGGAATACTGATTAAAAAAATGTATACGTTGAATTCACTGTAAGTCGCTTTGGATAAAAGCGTCTGCCAAATAAATAAATGTAAATGTAAATCTGTGGTATATTTGGTATTTATTATTTTGGGATGTACATAAATTCTGATGATAAAGGTGTTTTCTGTTTAGCAGGTTGTGGTACTTTTAGTGAGTTTCTAAATTATTGCTGCCTAGTCTGGTATTGTTGTATAATCAGTTTCATCAGATTTTGCCCCTTAATGTCATTTAAAATAAACAAACAAATTGGTCAACTCAAACATTGCCTGAGTGGCAGTTCACAGACAGAATGGGCAAAGTAGAGCAGACATAAGCTAATTAGAGTAGGCAGAAACATGCTTGGCAAGAATTGAGTTAGTACTCTGTTTGTTTTTCAGGTTTTCAATTTTGATCCTGGTGTGGTGGTGAAGCAGAGGACTGCAGAGGACGTAAAGGCTGATGAGGATGTTACGAAGCTTTGCATCCACAAGAGGAAGTTGATCGCTGTGGCAACGCTGCACAAAAGTATGGAGCTGCCACCTCCAGCCCTAATGCTCACCAGTCCTGGTGGAGGCACAAGTATGACATCTTATTTGCCTAAAGAAAGTTAAAAAAAAACATCCTCTTTGTGTAAAATCTGCATAACCATTTATAGAAGCTTTTTTAATCATTGTTATTTTCCATGATTATTTGTATTTTTCTTTGAGCACCCCTGAAATTAAGTAATATAAAATTAATTGTTCTTATAAGATTAACAAAATCATGTTCTTGTTGCAAGCAAATTTTTATTTACTTTTGTCTTTATGTAATTATAAAATGCCGTAACATTGGCCTTTTTATTGAAATCTCACAAACTTGTTGCATTTTCATCACAAACTTTTAGAGGTTCACCTTTGAGAATTCCTGTGTTTTTTTTTCTCCTTCTAGTTGTAAATTCCATGAATCCTACTGCACCGCCACAAGCAATAAGAAGTAAAACCCATGAGGGCCAGTCGGAATGTAAGAACACATTTAAAGTGATGGCAGCAGGGCAGCGGCACTTCTCTCCAGATCTGTGTAGCCCACAGCATCAGGATGCTTACCCTGGATACTCCAGACAGAGGCTGAGCAGCAGTGAGCCAGGACCTAAGTCTCCATACCGCAGTGGACACGGAGGCATGCTGAGTCCTTCCTCACAATCCTTCGGGGATGGATCTTTGTCCCCAAGAACAGATACTATTGGCAGTCCTGATGGATTTTTGTGTAACAACCCTTGTGGCTTTCAAGGGACCAGCAGTCCCAACGCTACCCACAGCAGCAGCCGCATCCCTTTGTCTTCTGCTGTCATGATGCATGGCTCACCTGCTGCACAGTCATCCTGCGTCATGGCTGGAAGGACTAACATGCCTCTATCACCCTCGGTCCCCAACAAGAGCCCTGTCATGAAAAAGGCCCTGTGCAACTACCCACCCAACATGGACTTGAACAGAACTGTGTTTCGTCATAAGGCTCCATCTGCTAACGCCCCTTCCCTGCCCCCACCGTGTTCCCTGCAGAATAAACAGGTCAGCTCTGAGAAGGACCCTCTTGGAATTCTGGATCCCATCCCGAGTAAACCAAACCCGTCCACTTTCCAGCCCAGCTCCCACTCTCAGGTATCAATGATGAATGTAAACATCCCTCCAGCAATTGTTCCTTTGCCAAGCAACCTTCCTTTGCCCACAGTTAAGCCAGGACCTGTGGGCAATGCCAGTCACATGCAGAGGTCGCAGCATGCCACAGCCATTTCCATCTCCCCCTCACCTGTTACGTCTCCCGTGCACATGTCTGGACCCCCCTTGAGTTGCATGGAAGTGTCTCCACAGCGGTCACGTTCCTCATCCACCTCTTCTGAGCAGGGGAGTTTTGCCATTCCCATATGCACTACTATGAAGGTTCCACCACGCTCGCCTAGATCCTCCATGAGTTCGCCCAGGCCCTCCATGAGTTCGCCCAGATCTGCTATGCCTTCCAGCCCTTCTGGCAAGCCGGAGAGTCTTCATCAGTACAAAGATATGCCCAGCCAGCTGCTGGCAGGTATGAGTAGCACCATCAGCAGTCAGCACAACCCCATGTATTCTCCTGCTTCGGGCAACAACACCCCACAGAGGGAGCACCCAGGCCTTTTGAGTATGCCACTGAATCAGATCCTCAACCAACACAATGCTGCCTCTTTTCCTGCCAGCAGTCTCCTGTCAGCTGCCGCCAAAGCACAGCTAGCAAATCAAAACAAAGTAGGAGGAAGTAGTGGCGGTTGCACAGGAGGTGTGGGCAGTGCTGGGACATTGGCTGGGCTCGCTTGCCCTATTAGTGGGGCTGATGCCAGCAGAGCTGTTGAAGGGCACAATGCATTAAATCCAATGTTGCCACCCAACTCTGTCATGATGATGCCCAGTAGTGAGACGCAGAGCGGCCGTGCAGCTCTGCGGGACAAGCTTATGGCACAGCAGCGTGACGCACTCCGCAAGCGCAAACATCCCCCAAATGCTGGCAACCATGAGAACAATTTCTTTAACATACTGAAGCCTGACGTGGCTGGCATGAGGCCCCCCTGCCCTTCTGCTGAGCAAATAAGAAAAACATCCAGATTGCCACCAAACGCATCAATGGCTCAGTTACTCCAATCTCTGAGCAACCACAGTTCCCACATGACCAGGGGCAGAAACCCAGGCCTCATGGGTCCTGGTCATACGCACTTTGGTGAGGGTGCCGTGCCCTCTGGCTCAACCCCTCAGAGCACACAGGTACAGCAGCGAATGCATAGCCAGGCAGAAGCCATGCTCTGCCCTGGTGTGGAGTCTGTTCAAAGCCAGTTTTCAGGCATGATGAACCAGATGCAGGCTACAGCAATTGGAAACAGTGGGCCTATGAACCAAAGCGGACAAGTTCCTCTAGAAAACCACATGATGGGACATGTAAGCTCTCATTGTCAGCAGCATACCCAGCCAAACATCAGCTGCATGCTTCCTAGCAGCAGTGAAGCCTGCTGCTCACAACCTATGACCGACTCAGGTGAGGCCATTGGTCATGTATTGACACTGCAGTTTGTGATATCATGAACACATTTCCAGTGGGAAATGTCCTCAGGCTTGTTTTTTTGTGTTTGGGAGAAATGTAAATACTTTGTAAACCTAAGCTTAATATAAAATAATTACATGACCAGAAACACATAAAATATTTATGTGCTCTGAGATTGAGAAATTGTGTAATTGATGATTTATCATGTAATTGATGAATAACGTTGTTGTTAGTTATTGGCACTTAGTCACAGACCTGTTTTTATAAGAATAGCTTGTCTTGCTTTGGTAACCTGAGTAAGCTTAGCAACTCACAGCTATATTAATACAAGGCACTAGTGTTGTCACAATGATATTTTGATATCAATATTGAATCAATACCATGAAAAAAAAATCTATTAATAGGCAATTTAACACATGAAAGGTAAAATTCAGTTTTATTTATTATTTCTTACCTGACCAGCATGTTCCTGCCCTGCGTTTTGAGCATTTCCTCCTCTTTATTTAAAAATAAATTGCCACCATGCAGGCTTGTGGTGAACAGCAGCTCATAGTCTAGCCTACTGTCTGGACTGCCGATCTCAGTGACTATGTTTACATGGACAGCAGTAATCTTATTATTTCCCTTATTCTGAATAATACAATATTTGCATTAAGATGTTTTCATGATTTGCTTTTGTCATTTAAAATAAATGAGAGGTGTTAGCGTTGACGCCCAGTAATGCACACAGACTTGCAGGAGCATGCACACACTGCCTGGTTGTGCACACATCGACAAAAAAAAGAAAAGTGCTGTCATTTTTCATGTATTAGTAGTAATTACATGAGAAACAGTACAATTTTTAACAACAGGTATCATTGTACTTTTCTAGTATCATTTAGCATGCAACACTACAAGGCACTCATCTGAACAGATAGAACGGGTTAATGTTTTTGTTTAGTTTAATAGTGATAGCAGTTAAGTTTGTGCCATTGCTCCATCTCTTGTCTTCATCCCAGGATGCTCTGTAAATGTAATGGTGAATGTATCATACCTTCACTTTTCTGGAAAGTTTCTGCCTTTGAAGGTCAGTCAGGGACAGACCAATCAAGAGGTACTGCACTAATACTTTTTTTTTGTTAGCAATAGTTTAAGCACACAACCAAAGTTTGCACTTTAAGTGTGTCGTCATCTTTGTCTTAGAGCTAACTGTGACTAGACATTTGGCCATTAGACATTTGACTTTATTACATAATAACTACATTGAGAATAAAAACCTAGTGTGCTTCATAAGATCTATAAAAGTAAAGACAAGGACATTAATTTTGATGCATTACAGTTATTGATTATGAGTAACAAGTAACTCACCTACCTAAAATGAATAATATCAATGTCGCATTTGGTATACGCTGGCTAAAAAAACTGGACGATGGCCAGTCGTTTTTGTTTTATTTTTAAATAAGCACAGACGTTAACGTAACATAAGCTGTTAGGGTTAGCACTGTTTGTGTTCTTTGTTGTACTCGCGCGCACACATTTAAAAACGCTTCTGTTTTATACTGTGTGCACCCATCTTGTTCAATTGTGTGTGTGTGAGTGTGTGTGAGTGTGTGTGAGTGTGTGTGAGTGTGTGTGAGTGTGTGTGAGTGTGTGTGAGTGTGTGTGAGTGTGTGTGAGTGAGAGAGAATCATACCTTGGAAAGAATTACCAAACATCTTGCTGCTGTCTCCATGGCAACCTCCCCAGCAGCCACTGGCAACAGTAGATCATACACACTGTCCGCACAGTATGCAACACTACTGTTATTTAGCACATGCAATGAATGCAGGTGGAGTTCAAAGTCTCCAGCTCCACCTTGAAAACCGCAACAATAAATGTCTTGTGTTACCCTTTATGTTGCTTCACATGCTGATTACCCAGCCCAATTAGGACAGGATTTAAAACAATGCTCAGCAAACTACACATACTTTCTCATTAAACATATATGATATGATGACACTGTAAAGTGCTGTATGATGCAGTTTAGAAAAAAAAGATGATGGTCTGTCTGTGATATGTTAGTTAGGAAGCTCTGGGGTTTGCTAACAACTTAAAGCAAACAGTTGGTAAATTCTGACAGTATTTCCTCCCCTGCCTACAGGTGACCCTGCATCGCTAAGCTGCATAGGTAACGCTCCTCAGATGGGCAGAGCCATGACTGCCACAGGGCACCTGTACCATCAGCAGCTGCACCCAGCACTACAAGGAATGCAGGGGGTCTCCACATGTCAAAGCCACGGGCATTCGTTCCCAACAGCTCCTTTTATAGACAATAATGCTCCCAACTCCAACAGCCTAACTTCCTTGTACCAGGATTATCAGGTGACTCACTTATCACAGTAAAATAATTCATTTCTGTCATCATGGTTTAAATTACGTTTTTGTTTTGCCGTTTGTTCAGGGGTGCATGTCTGACAGCTCCCAGCCTAGCATGACACCTCATTCTGGAGACACAGTGGTATACAGAGATGGTCTTCAGAAGCTGCAGGGTCATGGTGATGTTTGCATGGCAGGAGCTGAAGGTCAGAGTTCGGTGGAGTCAGTGGATGCGATTTACCGCGCGGTGGTGGATGCTGCAGGCAAAGGCATGCAGGTGACTATCACCACTGGTGTGAGCAGCAGCACACAGGCCTGCCCTGTACCTGCACTCAGCGCCATGAGTGCCTTCACCGCCTCCATCGGCCAGCCATTCAGTCTACCTCATGCCGTCAACGCAGTTATAAATGCCCCGTGCAGCTCTGAAGACACGGCCCCACTGTCCCAGGCCCAGCGCACCCGGCCGCAGCTACCTAACCACACACACAGGAGCTCTGAGCAGGGTAAGAACACGCATGATGGTGCGGAAGTGCACGAGTATTTCTGCTTGCCTAGTGCTGCCACACCCCGGCCGCAGTGGGATGAGCCCAGCCATACTCACTGGAGAGGGGAAGATTTTTTAGAGTGTTCTTCCCAGGTTCACAGCAGTCCCTGTAGTAGCAAAGGAGAGAGAACAAGTGTCATGGAAAGCGGAGGCCCAATGTGTCCAATGGAGGCGAGGCCCCAGATTCACGACCCCACTAACTCTCAGACAGATAAGAACAGAAACTTCCTCTTTAACAACCACACAACCGGCAGCATGAAAGAGCGTGTGGAGCCCATAGAGCACTGCGCTCAGCTAAATGGCACACTGCCTCGTAGTGGGTACAGGGAGTCGCTTACTGGAGATGACCAGTCACCTGGTTCCTCAACCATCTTGGAGGGACCACTGCTGAAAGACTACACACACTTTAACGGACACTTTAATGGACACAGTGCGCCCAGCCCCTCCGACACCAAGAGTCTAAGCAGTGAGGAGGAACTGCGTCACCCGGACTCACCTTCAGCCGACCTGCTGCACTACAGGCCCAGGGCTTTTAACATGGGTGAATTGGTCTGGCCAATAAAAGGCTTCCCTTCCTGGCCTAATAAACTGATGGGAGAAGAGCATGGACACAATCCCAGCATGCAACTGTCTGAACAAGCAAAGGTAAGAGTACTGTTGATCAATATTCTCCCTGTTCAGATCGTCCTTTTTTTGCAGCCTGTGAGATTGCTGACACATTATGTTACCGGGGCGGACAATAGTTTACATATTTGCTCATTTACGTACTTAATATTTACTTGTTGTATAGACAACAGGTGCAACAGAACAATAACAGACTTACCCACAATAATTCATAATTAATGTTTTAAACCAAACCAGTGTTAAAAGAAATAATAAAAAAATTAAACCCATTTGTCATCAGGATTGGACCTCAACCATTAGCGCATACAGAATGTTCACATCTGATGTGACCTGCCTGTATATTGTCCAGCGATGTGCCACTGCAAATTAATTGTAATATTAATTGAAGAATTACAGCCCAATAATAATTTAAATTAAAACATTAATGGACAAACAAGCCAAATGTAGCCATGACATCATCTAATACATCAGCTATCAGTGACACTACAGCCAATCTCATTGTCAGCACAAGCATACATACCCATGTGAAGATCCAGCTAATGGATTGTAGTTATACAAAATAAATCTAGTCACTGTTGTTATTGTTTGGAACAGTGTGTACTGTTGTCTGGCGCAGTGGCTGAAACATTTTACCAATTTTGTCATGGGGGATGAATGATATGAGGGCAAAAGATGATTGGCACATAGTTTTAGTTGTCATTTCTCAGGTGGAACCAGAGCAGCTGAAAACACTAACACAAGACCTGCAGGAGCTGGACAGAGTCAGCAAAAAGAACAGAAAGTAAGTGTCGTAAACTCAAGTAATCTAAGTACTTGAGTACATAATCTTAAGTACATAATCTTATGTACGGTGAACAGATTTTTACTTTAGTGTTTTTGCTTCTTGTTTTTGACTTTCTGAGAACGTGTTGATCACTAAAATTCAAACTCAAAACTGTGACACTTTGTTTGAGATGTGTAGCTTCAGTTAAATGCCTCTGCTGATTGTTGCATGAACTGCTAAAAAACTGTAGTCCTTTTTTCAAAGAATTTGAATTAGGCTGCTTTAATTTCTAATGAAATCACTGGTGGAGGGGCGAGGAGGAGACGCCACTGTACACTTTCTGTTTTACTGATGTTGCTTGTGTCTTTCTTTCTTGCAGGGCTGGAAAACTGAATCATCATTTAGAAGCTGCGTTTCATGAGGCCATGAGTGAGTTCGATAAGATATCTGGAACTGTAAGTATCTCTCAGACACACTCATCAGCATGTCCCTGATTGACTGAGGGATGATTCAGTGCAGTACTGCTATTGTCTGTCAATTTGCAGGTTCATCCGGATCGTCAGGTCAAACTGCCCAAACCCAAGAGAAGAAAAATTTCCAGATAACAGCAGTGAGCAGACGCCTCCTTTCTCTCACACACTCTCAATCTCTTTGTCTCTGATCGTGGTGCTACACATCATAGCCCCGCCCTCAGCCTGTGACTGACTGGTGCTGGAACTGGATCTGTTAAAAAAAGGCAGCAAATTCAATTTGCTAAAGAACTATTTTTTTTTAGTCTACAAGGAGAAATATAAAAATAGCAAAACAAAATACTGCATTTAAGAACAGTTTTCAATGTATATATAGAAATTTAAAAAATTTCAATGGTAAAAACATGGGAAGAAATGTAAATACTGTAGGATGATGTACAAGCCAACTCAATGCACATTTTATCTTCAGCTGTACAAAACAAGGCAAAAATGTTTCTTTGGTTTATAAGACCCTGTGACATTACAATGAATAAGAGTCAATCTGAGACTTTTGTAAGCTTCAGTTTGAGTTGTATTTTGAGTGTGTGTGTCAGAGTGGACTTCACCAGCTGTAAGTGCGTGCTGCAGGGTGATCTTGAGGTTTTGGGCTGCATAGCTTTGGTCTTCCAGCACTAAACACTAGTATGCTAATACTTTAATAATTCTCCATGGTCATTATATTGCAGTGATTTCTATCTGTAGTATTATTTTGGGTCTTATGGTGTTTTTTCATGTTTGTGTACTATGCTCTCTTACAGTGTCAATGGATCCAATGTTTTCTTAGAGTTCCTTTTTTTGACAGATTTCAGTAAAACTTGGCAATAATACAACCCTGCGCACATACTCCGTACAGCCTTATACATGTTGTGTATGCATCCATATATATAACAGTGTTATTCAGTTAAGTCATCACATATTTATACCCTTTTATTTAACATGGCCCAGTGTTATTGTAATATTGTGTTTTTGTGTTTGAGTGCTGTTATTAAAAGACACAGATGACTTGTACAGACTCAGGAAAGACCTGTTATCATCCTGAGAGGCGACAAGGAGTTTGTTTTTGTTTTTTTGGTTGTCATTAATATGCAACCAGAAGGGGTTAGAAAAAAGAAATAATAAAATAAAGGTTACGATTCCATGGGGGCTGAAGGGATTTTAAGGTTTTGAGTTGGCTTCACTGTAAAAAGTTACACATATGAAACATTTAATGTTGAGGTTTGGATCCAGGAAGGTTAAACAATTACTGTAGAACACTGAGTAACCTACCAGCACAGTGTGCCATGCTGAAAACACTTAACACAATATTAAAATTACATTCAATTATTTTTATAACCTCTGTATTAATATACTTGTATGTTGTTACAGCACATTGCTGTGTGAAAAGCAGTCACATCAGTTTGCATCTCTTTTGAGTCCATTAAACAGCTGATATTGGCTGTTTTCATATTTTTTCTGCCTCTTTTATAAAATTCACTACAAAATAGTTAAGTGCAATATTTACATTTCATGAAACGGAAATCTTGTCAGAAGTGCGAAGAATGCATTCAAGCCCCATACAGCCAGATAATACACATGCACTCTCTGTAAGAGCACGTTTGTGCAACGTGCTTGTGTCCTTGCTGGTGAAGTCGACTCTTGTCAGTGCAATGCTGCGGCTCTGTGTTCAGTGTTACTCTTCAAGGTCAAACACATTTTGTTCATGTGGTCAGTGTTGTCCAGAACTTTCTCAATTTTTTCTTGAGTCTCATTTTCCTGTATGTCTGTGTGCATGTGCTTGTGTGTATTCACATGCACGATTTTGTTAATTTTTCTTTGTTCTTTTATTATTGGTGTTTTAAATCTCTCTGGTGTCAATATTGTTTCTCAATACATATCTGAGTATATATTTTCTCACCAGTTTGTACTTTACAGCAGTTGACTTTGTAAAGTATGTTGTGCACTTGATTCTGTTTGTTTCTGATAGCTTTGATGTGGCTGTTAGGCTTAGTTTGTTAAAGTCCATAATTTCTTATTGTTTCATTTGATTTTTTTAAGTGTCCTGAACAGCAGTTTTGTAAATATTGTGAGCATTACAGGTCATGCTGTGATGTGACATGAAATGATGTTGCACCGATGTTTCAATTAAAACCTGGTCACTAAAACATGAGTAAATGGTTTATTGTGTTATACATTTTTTTACTGTAGATGAGTGTTTTCAAAATGATCAATACCTTTTTAAATTTTACTTTTTTACAGCAATAGTTTTAGTTACTGTTTATTTTTTATATATTGTAGTCATTTTCAGAAGTCAGTGAGGCAATCGGTAAAAGAATTTTATTACATGAGAAACTATAAGATTCCATTCCTTAAGTTTTGTTAATCTGGTAACTAGCAGAAACTATCAAGACCTTTGTCTGAGAAAAACATAGCAGGTTCTTTAAAAGCAAGAGGAAATATTTAAATGTGTAAAGAATGTTTCTAAATCTGTTTCATGGACAGAAATATCAACATTACTGAACTATGATTGTGTAAGTCCAGAAAAGTAATTTGTTGGTTGGGCTCATTTAGGTGCAGCTAAACATAGTGAACAACTTACAAAGCTGTGTGCTTTATCACTAGGTCAGCAGATGTGACTGTACTTAGGTTCACTTATTGTGTACTCAGGCCATTCATTTAAACAATTGGGTGAATCACACAAAAAAGCTGAGTTACATTTCATTACAAAATGAAAGAAAAAATGTAACCTATCTTTATTCTTTTACACACTGTGTTGAATACTATTATTACTGTAATACTTGCTTTTTTCCATGAGTGAGTGAATATGAAGATATGCTGGCCAAGTATAAGATCTCTGCATTTAACCCATCCAGTTGGTCACAGTTGGTTCAGTGCACACACATCCAGAGAAGTGGGCATCTCTGTGCACCCAGGGATCAAGGCAAAAAGGCACCTTAGTTGTGACCTGCCAACATTGGGAATCAAATCAACCACTTTCTGGTTACAAATCTGGCTCTCCAACCAGAAGGCCACAATTGCCCCACAGAAGAGGCTGTATTAGTTACATTTACTAACATTGTGCAATTACAATGCATTAAATGCAGATTTATTTAGTAGATGCCTTACATCTCACCCTAACCAATACCAGAATAGCATATGCACAATAATGTATGTAGACAGTTAAACAGTACATTTGTGTATTGTAAATGTCCACAATAAATGTACATTATGCAGAAATTTACATTTGAAAAGGTGCTTTATAGATAGATAGGTACTTTATTGACCCCACTTAGGAAAATGAGGAAAATATTAACTGCATATTTCACTGTTTACAAAGTAAGGAGACAAAAACATTGTGCAAAATGAACAATGAAGTCTGTAGTGTAGATCCAAGGATGCGAATCGATTTTAGGGGTGCGGATCAGCGTCCACCTGCTGGCGGAAAAGAGAACTACAACTCCAGAGTTACATTGTTATTATCTATACGAATTAATTCAAAATGCCCCGTAATAGCTGAATTACAGAAACGACATTTAGTGCACTTAATAATGAATAACAATAAATACACCCGATGGCGACGGATTACAACCAAAAAGCGGTTTTATATTTTATAAGCGAGAGGGGAGGGCGAGTCAAAAACGTGGATTTAACGGATCGTTTTCGAGCAGCAATTCATAAAGGCTCCGCATTAAAAACAGCGTCCAAAGAAACCTTCAAACTGAATGTAAACAACGTGGCTTTCGTGAAAATGTGGAAAATATGTTTGCCTTAAAAATAAATTTAAAACAGTGGTAAGTTCAAATGCGAAGACCCACATAAATGTCAAGACAAGGAGCTTGAAACTTTCAAAAAAACTGTAACGAAAGTTAGACGGCGAATATTCTCCGTTGATACTTCTGACAGAGGCCGGGAATGTGGGGGTTCACAAGATATCTTTTTTTAAATAATAAAGTATTATTTATTAATAAGAAGGATGTAATTGATGAAACTCGTAATGTTTATAGCAGTAATTAAGTTTTCAAAAAAAACAAAATTTGGGGGGGTTCACAAGATATCTTCGCTGCAGCCTGTAGCGCGATGCCGTACTACTGGATTAAGTCCTAACGTTTCAACACGCAAACGCAGTAGCTGTGCAGATGACCAGCGTTTCTTTTATTGAATGTATTTTTAATGCTTACGTCTTAGTTTGCCTAACAAAGTAAACAGTTTGTTTGGATTCCGATTTGCAAAATCTTTAATTTCGGTTACATACATGCTCAATGTTTATTGCAAAGCCTAAATATTTTGTATCACACGATATTACTTTTAAAGGACAAATGTATTTGTCGTATCAACAGTATAAACTTATAAGCAATTATTACATTTTCTCAGTGTGATATACGAGTATAATTTTACCGTGTGTAGTGAAAACGAAACATTTTTAACAACAGGGTAAAATATATTTACTAATGCCATTTAAATGCAACGTTTTAAATTAAAACCATCTGTATTGTATTAAGTCATATTAACTGTTGAGGGGAAGCAAAAATAAATTAAGGAACTGTGTTTCTTAGTAATTTTGTCCCTGGGTTCTTCAGAAAGAAAAACAAATGTTTGGATTATATTTTATGGATTTTGTATATCTCACAACAAGGGCAGTGATGTAGGTTACTGCTCTGTGTATATCTTGATATTACTTGTTTTTTAAAGACAGTTTTTTTAAAGACAGTAACATGACATGACAACATAAAATAAGTGTTAATTAGCCAAACAACAATCGTTCTGTAGTTTGTTCAAAACATTGTTTTATATACTAAAGTACATGATTATAATGACAATCGAGATGTCAATTACAAAAGTCCTTTAAAATGTTAAGACTTGTTAAGACAAATCGTCAATTTATCACCATTGCAAACAGTCTCACAATACGTGATACTAATAGGAAGGCATACACCGCTTCGTGTATATAACACTGGTATAAACGATAAAACAATAAATCAAAATTTCTAAACGAAAACTTCCTACAAATACCTGCAAATTGACCTAAAACGCGCAATCTACCGTTCACCATCTTCCTATTGCGCATGCGTCTATGACATCATCAGAACATCTACTAGGTATTGGATTTCATCAGTCTCTGTGCGTTACCTGTTTCACTTTATGGGACTTACAACGCGGGAGGTGCAAATCACAACCGGATATTTCTGTCAAGTTTTCAGAGGGTGTGAACGGCAAGACAGATTCTCATATCAGTCGTACAAACATGGGCAATTTAAGCAGGAACACTATAACTGGTCGAAAATTAGAGCAGAGTTGAAAATAAAAATAAATCAACCACAACAAGATGAAGGCCCGAAACCACAAGAATTTCGTCCTAGGTTTTCACTAGTTCACCGCAGATTTGTCAAAATGTTGTCCGTTGAAACTTCGACACAGAGACTGTAGGCGAGGCGAAACAACCATGTCGATTATGAGCCCGCAGCGGTGATACTGGAACAGGTGGAACACGAGTGGATGAAGTGCACGTCTGACGGACAGTGGGACAGTGTCCACCGACTGCCACATTTTTTGCGAATAGAATTTAAAAAATCTTATGATTAAGCAATGCTTTACATAAAAATATATTAGCTTACCATTACAAAAGTCATTTACATGAAAGTACTGTTCACCATTTACTGTGTGTCTAATTGCAGGAATTAGCGACAGGGTAAAAAATAGTGATGGGAAATTGTGATTGTTTTTGACTCAAGAAACCTTTACTAACACCAGGATTAGGTTTCTAACACTAAGGCCCTGTGCGTTTTTTCATGAGTTTTAATGTATGAAGGATTATTCTGTTAACAGTTATACATCGATTTAAGCCTGATTAGGCTTCTGTAAATGTATTGTAACTTTAAAGAAATTGATGCACTTCTGATATTGTACTAAACTGTACTAAACATTTTATTAGCACAGGTGCTTTTTTGGAATACATATAAATTGTTTCCATGTTGACCATGCAGGACAAAACTTTGCTGTCTACAATTAATGCTGTAGGTTGAGTTGTATAAAGATGTATTTTTTTCTCCACAAATAAAATTCGACCCTATTATGAATTAAGTAACTCATAAATGAACATTTAATACCGACACAGCACATCTAAACATCAACTGTGACTAAATACATACAAAAGAGTCCATTATGATCTGAACTAATGATAAGGACACAAAGTGTGAAAAACTTCGATGAATCCAGTCACAGCACATTAAACAATCAAGTTCTTGTGTCAACTTGCTTAGAATGTAACCCCGAAAACATTCGGGACACAAACATGAATCCAAACAGAAAACATTTCTCAACAGATCAGCTACCTATAGTGTATTACACATCTAAAACAGGAACACGTTGTGTTATAGTTCCATGTGTTATTTTAAAAGTACGTGAAGCAAATGTTATTGCGCCACGGCTCGACTCTTTAGCTATTAGAATGCTGTCAGACTCAAACTGCCTTTCGCCTATATTCAGAACACGTCGTCACATTACGGACACCGGGTGTTAAAAAGCTTGCCCGGTGAGGTAAAACGTCAAATACTGTTTAAGAGTTCTATTAAGAGTTTAAGATTAACAGTTTAATTTCCACCCCGTCCACTCGCAAGTCCTCAACAACATACTGCAACCGAACTGCGCTACAGCGAGCCGGAAGGTTCTAAAACCAGAAGCATCGTGAAACGCGTTTTTTAAAAAACGATTTGGTTTTCAATATTGCAATTAAATGAAATATTTAATCATAACAAAATATTTAATCATAAAACTCGCATTTCTTTCTGCAAGTTAAAAAAAATCAGCCTTTTACATGGTGCGCATCAGTTTTGAACATATTTATTTTGGATAATTCTATATAAATTTGGGATTTCTGCAGATTTTTTCCTGCAGAACTCTGTAAAGTGAGATGGGGAATAATCCCGAAAATCAGTTCTTACTGCCTTAATGATCACGAGTATGTGCAAATCCCATTTAAAAACACGACTAGAATTATCTAATCTTGCTGTTATTTACTGATATTTCAACGTTTTTCTTGTCTAAATTTAAAGTCCGTAGTGTAGAATGTAATTGATAACGGATTGTTAAATTCTTGAAAATTTATTGATTTGTTAATAAGGCTACAATATGAATGAGTGTTAATTTAGGAATGCATTGGTCCTGTGCTTATTTAATTCACTTATACTACAGATGCCACACCTGAAGGCCATTCTCTAGTTCAGTCAACGAAAGACGTTGATTAAATATCAGTGTTCAAAATGCAGATCCAGGCTTTTTAAGGTTTTCTTACTAGAGATAAGAATCCTTTATCAATAATACCAATTTGTAAAAAGAAAAATACAAAATGATCTTATCAGATTTGAGGACTTAAGAGTTTCTGCATTCCAACTTCTTTATGACCGTCTTGATGAGACCAATTTACTGCATTGGGGGCCGTTTATTGCATTGTTCAGATATCCACCAGAGGGCACTCCCCAAACGAGTACTACTCTTCAATGACTACATTTCCCATAACTCTCTGTCTGATTGTGTTCAGCTGTGTCTCATTTACTCATTAACTCACCCTATATAAGCCTTGTGTAGTTTTGTCAGTTTGGATTTGCTGTGGTTTGTGTAAGATGTTACATGTGTGATCTTTCAGTCTTTATTAAAGTTGAGGCTCCCTTTAAACGTTTAAAGTGTTCTCTTGCACTTACTGCTCTACATTCATGTTTGCCAAATAATCCACAGCATTGCAACGTCCTCTGGTTTCTTTCTGTATGATTTTTGGTTTTCATAGTATTACTGCTCTTTTGTCTGAGTGACCATGTTGCACAGTTCTTCATTTGCAGGGAAAATGTGTTTTGAGTCTTTTTCTTTAGGACATGCTTGTATCACTGGTTTCAGATTATGTCACTTGTGTTCTGAATTTTTTGATGTCCTCTTAAATGGGTAAGTACTGAAGTACTGTTTCTGATTGCATTACAGGTAGTTCCTCCATAGCACATTTTAATAAGTGGATTACATTTGTGGTCTTCCGTAGATTACTATTTGTAAAGGGATTCTTCTAAACCTTTATAAATACTTTAGTTAATGGGTGACAATCTCCATTCTGTTCTTTCTGAGCAGGAAATTCTGGTAAGCAATTTAACTTGATAGTTTTATGTGGCTTAGTTTTCTGTTTGTTTTATTGCACTATGTTACAGATGTTTACTACAAAGCCAGCATGAAGTCCAGTCACAAGTTTTTGTCTTTGGTATTGCTGTGGTATTATTGCTAGTCCTTAGTTTAAAACAACGGCACCATTTTGCATGCATTTCATCCCATCCAGAGAACAAATTGCCACCTAAAACTGGTTTTTAAATGGCCATGTGCTGAGTGGCACTCCTTTACTATAAGCTGTTGTTTGGTCTACAGTTGTGATACACTGAAGAAATGTAGTTATCCTGGGTTGTGGGATTTTAAGACTGGGGCTGAAGTGTTCCTATCTTTGTGTTGTGTCCTGGTGCTTTGCCATGGTCTTAGGTGTTCACTGCTTTTGCAAAGGTAATTTGTAAAACTGACTAGTCTCTAACCTTATTGTCTGGGCATCTTTAAAATGGCTTTGTTTTTAGGTTAAGTTTTAATGTTTTTGCTGTTAGCAGCTGTCTCCTGTTCTGTTTGGATGTTTATTTGACCTTTTCTTGCTGTTTGGGGTTAGGTTTTGGCTAACATACTCTGCACAGACAGGTTTTTTTTTTTTTAACTTCAAATCAGTTTAAATAAAAATACTGGTCAGAAAACCAGCAATGTCTGCATGTTCATTTTGTTTGCATGCAGTGCATTTGTTGTATGGATCTGTGAAGTGGCCAACAGACTTGAATTTGCTTTATGCAGTTTTGCAAAAATCTGCACTCTGCTAGCAAGTCAGGTGAGTATACAGAGTATATTGACGCTTATTTTGGTTGAATGTTAGCTGTGAACTTTAAACCTGTTGGTACTTGGTTACAATACAAGTGATAAGCTTTGCACCTTTTAAGTTTTTCTGCAGTCCTACCCCTGGAACGGGTAGGTACTTTAACAGCCAAAAACTTGTACATTAACATGTATGTTTAGTGTTTCTCTGAATTGTATTAATTTTCTGCATTTTTTTTTTTAATTAACTCCAGTTGTCAGGGTTGGGGTCCAAACCTCAAGCTGACAGGAGTATGTTTCCACAGGACCTGAAATGATCAAAGAATTGAAGCCAAGATTAATGCTCCCTTTTAATACCAGGTAGGCAAGTCTTAGGGGTTTAATACAGGCCTCCCCCACTTTTTAAAAAAAATCTGTATTATGAGTACTACATGTGCTGCTGCATGTTTCTTGTTGCACAGGTGTCTCATACCTTGTATTGCATTCTGGTAAGTTACTCCAAGGTCTGTGGCTTATTTTGTGCCCTTTAGTAACTGACTTTTCAAACTTGTT
This sequence comes from Ambastaia sidthimunki, assembly GCA_036877625.1. NCBI lineage: Eukaryota > Metazoa > Chordata > Actinopteri > Cypriniformes > Botiidae > Ambastaia > Ambastaia sidthimunki. Next base: position 6,692 of record JAZGTK010001099.1, on the reverse strand, counting down.
TTCCAGAAAGGTGCTCTTTTCAGGCTGCACCACCCATTTACCGTTTATGTAGTATTAAATATTTACAATGTTAATGCCGTTCTGTAGCACAGAGAAATGGTGATCCTGGGAATTGGTCATGAACCTTCTGTAACCTGAAGCATTTTGCTGCAGTCACCCCCTCCAAGGTTTGTGTTTAAGACTAAACTAACCCTGTGTATGCTTTCGCAGTCCTGAACCCACTTGCCAACCGTTGTGTCTGTTGCATGCCATGTGGGTGCTCCCCTTCCAAAAGCTACTAGATGAGCTTCCAGTAAGAGTGCTGGCTAATCTCTGCCCTGTCACTGCAGTTCCAGGTAATCTACTGGTTTGTTGTGCTTTAAATCAACCAACATGGATGTTACGGACTGTTACTTTGTCTGTACCTCATCTTAGCATTTCAAAAATTGAACTTGTCTCTGAATTGTGTCTGGATTTGAATGTAGCCGTTTTTCTGTCTGCAATGATGCATTACAGTCTGTCATTTGTTCCCCCTTTGAAAGTAAATTTAAGCCTAGTATCTTGTCACTTACATGCTACAATCCAGGTTCACCATGATATAAAAGAACAGATTGGTGAAATGTATAGACCTGGAATGTTTTATAGCTGTGTTTTTTGGGCAATTCTACACCCGTTGTGACTTGTCAGCTGGTCAAGCGGACTGTCTCTTTCAGCCAAGTGCACAAGCATAATTTATCCTTCAGCTTTTAATTATGAACAAATGTTATACATTGTTATTCCTGTCTATAGCTTGGATGCCTCCATAGACTGCAGATGCAGATCCTACCAGCTGCTACCTGCTTGTCTGGGCAGTGAGGATTACTGTTGACCCTTGTGCAGTCACCATGCAGACTGCATCTTGTCAACATGTATTTTGTGGACTCCAGAGTTAATCGGCTCAACTTCAGCTTGTTTTTCTGATCACTGTGTCTATCTACAGTAATGGCACTAGTAATGGATGAATTGCTGCACCTTGTTTATCTGCTTGTATCACTTATCTAAAGGTTATTGGTTGAGTCTACAGAGCAGGACAAAGACCTACAGCACCTTCAGCATTTTACTCCATTTGTTTAGTTGCTCTAACATGCATTCTGTACATCCCTGTTGAATGTATGTCATCATCTGTCAGTTGGATATTGTTGGCATCATTGCCTGCGTTTACCATCACCGTACTATGTCACTGCCATCACCTGTTTTTAAACTTGACATTAAGGTTCGGTAAATGTTGGTTTCTATCTTAAATTGACTGTACATCTCTTAAGTATCAATATCTTATGGCGATCATCTTCCAGAAATCTCGTTCCTGGAGGTCTACATTACTGCTCAGATTTTAATTTGTGTTGGTATATTGCTAATTGTCCACTTTCAAGGTATTGGTTTATCTGATTGCCTGCTTTACAGCTTTTATTTGCCAGAGATTAGTTTTATCAGCAAGTTCTTTTTTTTTTCAGTCTTCCTCACACATTAGATCTTTGAATGGTGGTCAGTCACCAATGTTTTTGTGCCCCTTTTGAAGCGCAAAGAAGCGTCCTGTTCACCTTTATTGCATTAAGTTTTCAAATTCCTAGTTTCATGGAGTTTTTTTTTTTTCTAATCTGGCAAGTTAAATGCCCTTTTTAATACCAGTCTTGTGGCTTTAATTCTGTACTTTTTTTTTTTTCCTGCAGACTTTGTAAATGTGTAGGTGCTGAAGCATGTTATGTTCCTGCTTCTACAAGATCTCCCTTATCTCGCAAGTAGTATGTCTCTTGTACATTTATTGTTCCTGTTTTCCAGAAGTGTTCTCCTGCTCTTTCCTTTTCAGGCTGCCTTTTATCCCTTTACATTTTCAGCCTGTCATTCTTTTAGAGACTGTTCATGTGATGTTTGTCTTCATGTAGTATTATCTGCAATACCTGTTAACCATCCTATTTTGTAGATCCATAGCACAGTAGGCTTTATAAGATGTGTTTAAATGGTCATCCTGGAAACTAGTCATCTGTCTTCTGTAGCCTTAAGCATTTGCTGCAGTTTGTTTTGCCATTTGAACTCATACTAAGGTTCAGGATTGCGAACTGACTTGCCAGACACTTTCTTGCATGCCACCTCTGGATGACCTTCCTGCAAGACTGCTGCTCCCAGTCGTGTCGCTGCATATCCAGGTAATCCTCTGGGGTTTGTACTTTAACAGTGGGGTCAAAGTATATGTTTGTCTAACATTTGTGTGGTTTAGTGCTTCAGCTTTGGAACCATTTGTCTCTGTTTGAATTTTGTTTTTGTTGCAACTGTGGTAGCCTGGTTCCTGTCAGCTTTACATGGCCAAAGCATTGTCTCTGTACATTTGTGATGCCAGGGATTTGTTTTCACACAGTATTCTGATCCATTGTACAGTTTTGTTCTTTAGCAAACTTGAAGAGCTTCCCTCACTATATGAACTGATACAATCTAGGGTGCAGCTTATCCGTTTAAGTTTTTTGTATGTTGTCTTTAGTGTTGCGTCTGAACTGCAATTGTAGTGAATGGGCATTGCAGCCGTCACCACAGTCTACTTCCATCTTCCTTTGAGCATGATTTCTTTTAGCAGGCTGCAAAGAAGTTTGAAGATGTAAACATGCAAGTAAATCAAGCCTAATCTTTGAAGTGTTGTCATTACATGGTTGCATTACACATTACACTACTAGGCATAACATGCCAAGTGTAAGACTGTAAATGAAACACTGAGACGTATGGACCTGGAACTGCTTTAGTTGTTTTTTGGGTAATTGTTTACAGCGTGGTGTTGTCAGCCAGTCAAGTGTACTGCATCTTGGGTTCTTTTAGCCAAGCATATGTAATTCATCTCAAATTTTGTCTGAATCCTGTCAGCTGCTGCCTGCCTGTCCATGTTGAGGATTGCTGTTGACCCTTGTAAGTGGTTACTGCAGACTGCATCTTGCAGTTAATTGTTTTAGTTCACTTACAAATATACATCTTTTCAGTTTAATTGTTACAAGTTAGTCTTTAATGCATTAAAGAACAGAATCTTTGTCAAGTGTGACTAACAAAATGTGATTTGCTGTGTATTTCTGTAGTTGCAGTTAAATGCCTTGTGCAAAATGTTGAACAGATCAACATGACCAACTTTTCCAATTTCTTTCAGAATTGGAAACGCTGTGGAAAGTTCTTATAAATTCCCCTAGTTTCATAGTGAAGTAAGTTTAACTTTATTTGGACTTAAATTGCATTGTCTTGTAACAGCAGGTTGATGTTATGACTGCAGTCAGCAATATGCTTAATCCTAACTTCAATATGGTCTGTTGCTCCTTGGTTTGTCTAAAACAAAAAAAGTACTTGCATTTAGAAAACTTGACTTTCTATACAGTAATGGGTGTTTTCAGCTTAAGCATCAAATGGTGAGTCACAAATTCTTAAAGCCTCATCTAGCCAAGCACATGTAATTTATCAACCTAAATTGACTAAATTATAAATGTTATACTAACACTTTTCCCTCCCTGTCTATGAATGCCTGTTGTGAGGTTGGAGACCACTCCATGTGTGGGTGCTGCCAGTTGCTACCTTATTGTCCATGCTATGAAGATTATGGTTGACCCTTGTGTGCATCACTATGGTTATTGCAGACTCTTACAATTAACTGTACTTGTGTATTTAAACTATAGGGATAATGATAAAGTTCTTACAAATACAACTTAATTACTATAATGCTTTAAAGGACAGAATCTTGATCTTAAGTGTATAATTTAAACAAATGTGGTGATCATTACTTGGTTGCTGGACATTTTTGGAGATGCCATTGTATACCTTGTCCAATGTGTTAAACAGGTCAACATGATTATCTGCATTGATTGTATTCTGAGGAACACCAGAGCTAATTGGATCATCTTTATGTTCAGATATATGTCAGTCTGCTATATTGGCTCTTGTAACAGATGAGTTGTATGACTTAATTCACCTATTTTATTTGTTATACTAAAGAGTCTACTTGGGAGGTATTCTGCTTCCAGAGCACCTGAAACTTTAAAAAGCTGAGACTTTATCCCAAACTCAGCAATCAGACAAGTTGAACCCCTTTTAACCTCTAACCCCTTTTAATACAGGTCTGGTAAATTTAAAAGCCTCTAATACAGGTTTGGTAAGTGGAATGCCTTTTCAATACAGGTCTGGTAAATCAAATGCCCCTTTTTCCTGTACAGGCCTAGTGAATCAAATACCCCTCTTTCAATACAGCCTGGAGAGTTGATTGGCTCCTTGTACAGATCTGGTAAATGAATAACTATCTAAATGAATAACTATCTAAAAGTTATTCATTGCTATTAAACACTGCTCTACCAAAGTCTGCTTTGTACCATTGGATATGTAGCTGACTGTTCACGTGTTTTCAGGAAGCATGGAGCAAACCAAATCAGTTTTGTGCTTGCACATTGGAAGCGGCAGCTTGTGTAAAGACCTCCCTCTGGATAAAAAAAACCCCTACATGTCTTCAAGTCAGAGCTGGGCAAAAACCCACAACACGTTGCAATATTCTTTCTCCATATTTGTTTGTCATGCTCTAACATTCTTTCAGTGCATGCTTGTTTGCAGGTAAGCCTCTGTCAGTTGGTCGTGGAACTACCAGGCCCTCATTGCTGCCACTGCCCCCGTCGCCAGCCCTCAAAAGTAACATTACGCTAAGTTTAATTTCTCAAACTGACTTAAGTACATACAGTTAACATTTAATGACAATGCAGTTTAATAACTTCATTTACCATATTCAGATTCATTTTCTGTCCTTTTTTTCATATGTATAGCTGCTTTGAAACATTGCAAAGCGGTATAAATTTGAAAGCATGCAGGTTCCTGCATGTTTTACAGGAACAATCCACCTGCAGTACAAGGTCTTTGGTTAAAAAAAAAAAAAAGAATGGGGAGCAGACCATGTTCTAATGCTGCATGTTTTATTGGAAAGGATCTAAAGTTTTAAATCTCTGCACTTCCTTTTAGACCATTGGGAACTCTCCTGACTGAATGTGCCAAAATGATTGGTGGAATCAAGCTGTGGTAAGTGATCAAGTAACCTTAGATTTAAATGCTCAAATGTGACAGTTTAAGCTTTTGTTAATTTTCTTTAATGTTTCATGGTGGGTTCTTGCAGGTAAAAAGTGGCAAGACCACTTTGGCCTTGGGTTCCTTCTGGGTTACACTTAAGCGTTAGCCTTTATATTTATTTTCCTTTATATTTGTGTATTGTTTTGCAGCCATTTTTTAATCCTGTGTTTTGTCCCACTGTATTTATCCATCTTTTGGCTTGTGCTGTATTTGATTTGTCTTGTTTTACTACCATGTCCTGTATTATTTTTAGCATTGTGGTGTTTGTTGATTTGCCTAACATTGCTGTGCTTTTTTTATTCCCCCATTGATTTGCTTTGTGGCAGACTTTTGTATTCCAAACAGTCTGGTGACTTTCCCCCAAAGAGCCTAAAACCTGGCAGTGAAATTTAATGCATGAAATTGTTTTACATGGGATTCACTTAAGTTGTCTTGTAAAGGTTTGTCCAGGGTCAAATTGGTGTGTGATCATCTCAGACTTGTTATCTGGCTCTGTGTAGACCAATTTCAATACTCAAATGCAAGTGTTCTGAAGTGTGTGGTCATCTTGGACTCCTTGACTATTTCATTAATGGTTTAGTAATTGTAATATGAATTTGTCGTAATATGAATTTCCTGCAGTCTTGAGCCTTACCCCCTCTCTCAACTTGAAGTTTGCAGGTAACAGTTGTTGGGCTTATCCCGGATGACTTCATTCTGAATTAACCCCCCTCACATTATGGCAGTTGTTAAGTCATTCTGTTCCTGATTCTGCATACACAACTTAAGTAATTGCATTCTAGTGACAAACTTAAGGTTTGTTGCTTATTTTGTGCCTTGTTTTTATTAACTGACTGAATTTATTGTTCCTCTTTTCCCGAAAACCGCTTTGTGCAGGCCATTCGATGACATTCACCTTGTTCATCTGGAGATAGTTCTTCACCAAGAGAGATGTATGTTTAGGATGAAGCGACGACTCATTGCCTGCCTTTAAATTTAACATTAGGATGTTTATTGTTGGTTCATTTTTGAAACTGACTTCAGCCTTTAAGTATTAACATGTTATGTCAATGCTGTTTAACACTTTCAATAGTACTGTATATTTGGATTCATTTTCTGTGCTTTGTTCATATGTAAAGCTGCTTTGAAACAATGTAGAGTTTTATAAATGTGTAAATATTTGCAAGTTTTACAGGAACAATTCACCTGCAAGGTCTTTCTCACCCCATTCTTTTGTCTCAGCCATGTTTGAATACTGCATGTTTTATTGGAAAGGATGTAAAGTTTTCTGCTGTTTTAGACTGTTAGGAACTCTCCTGACTGTATGTGCCAAAACACTTGGAAGGATGGTGTGTGGTAAGTGATTCAAGTAACCTTAGGTTTGATTGCTCAGATGTGATGACTGTTTGAAGTTTCATTAATTTTTCCCTCTGAAAGCGTTTCATGGTTGGTCCTTGTAGGTAAAAAGTGGTAAGACTTTGGCCTTGGGTTCCTTTTGGTGTGTTGAATCCTTATTTTTCCTTCTGTATGGTTTTAACATTTGTGTATGGTTTTGCAGCTGCATTGTACTTTCCATTTTGTTTATCCTCTGCTGCATGTTGTCCCACTGAATATTTTGTTCACCTTTCCATTCT